>JAQZBX010060770.1:0-17236 GCA_029593785.1 Cabassous unicinctus
GGAGTTGGACTCAGGTGTGGTTTCCTTCACATGGCTCTTCTGCCCCTTCTATTTGAACCTATAGTTAGTAGTAGAGTTGATAGGTGTATGTCCAAGAGTCTTAAATCTGTGGGCTGTCCATGTGCCAGTCAGGCCCTGAATCTCAACAAAGTTGCAATATCTACCCTAGAGTTCACTGGACTCACCCAGGACAACTAACAAGGAGATGAAGATGGACAACGACCATCCCAAGGAACAGAGAGAGTCTGCAACTGCAAGCAAGAGAGTCCCATCTATTTGCCCCATGAGATCTAAGCCACCTCTGAATTAGAGGTTGAGTGGGCATCACAATCCCAGAATCCTCAGGATTGAGGAATGGATGATGGACTAGAGTAGACTTACCAGTATTCTACTATAAACTTTTTGTGATTCTAGCAATGGAAGAACTTATATCATTGATGTGGAGGCAGTGGCCACTGGAGGTTCTGAGGTGATGGAGAGGGAAAAACAGGTGTAATATAGGGGCATTTGCCAGACTTGGGAATTGTCTTGAATGACATTGCAATGACAGATACAGGCCATTATATATCTTGTCATAACTTAGAAAATTGCGCAGAAGAGAGTATAATCTACAATGTAAACTATAATTCTCGCTTAGTGGCAATGCTCAAAAATGTGTCCATCAAATGTAACAAATGTACCACACTAATGAAGGATGTTGTTAATGTAGAAAAATGTGGGGAAGGTAGGGAGTGAGGCATATGGGAATCCCCTATATTTTTAATGTAATATTTATTTAATCTAAGTACCTTTAAAAAATAAAAAAGTATATTAAAAATAAATAAATAAATAAGTTTACCTTAGAGACATCCTCTGAATAATCCCAGTGAGAGAGTACTCTCTAAGTCATGTCGTAATTCTAGTTGCAAGAGATACAATATTTTGCTTAGTAGTTAAGAAAGCATAGCTTGGGAGTTGGACAAGTGGCTCAAACTGTGGTCCTTCCACTTGCATAGCCTAAAATTACTTATTAATAGTGACTAACATGTTATTTGTAGTGCTTTTAAAGGATTTCTATGATGCTATTAAGATATGTTTTCAAATACCCTGGGGGAGATGTGAGTATATTCATTTTACAAATGGGGAAACTGAGGCCTATTTTGATTAGGATAGTTTCCTACAGAAGCTATCCTTATAGTTTCTGTAGGAAACTTCAAGTCCTCATTTCATGCTCACCTACTGCGTCCTCACTGCAAGAAAGCTATCCTTAACTCTTCAGTGTTTTAGTTTCCTAGGCTGCTTAAGCAATTGCCTTGAAATGGTTTGGCTTAAACAACGGGAATTTATTTGTTCATGGTTTTGAGGCTGGGAAAATGTTCAAATCAAGGCATCATCAAGGTGATGCTTTCCTCCGGAAGACCAGTTTTCTGATACTGGAGCCATCACATGGCAAGGCAAATGGCAGTATCTGCTGGTTTCTCCTTTCTCTTCTTGACTCTTGATCTCAGCTTCTTTCTTCCATGGCTTTTTTTCTCTCACTCTGTCTGCATTTCATTCTCTTATAAAGGACTCCATTAAGAGGATTAAGACCCATACTGGGCCATGCCTTAACTGAAGTTATCTTAAAAGGTCCTACTTAAAATGGGCTCACACACACAGGAATGGATGCGCTTTAAGAACATTTTTCTCTGGGGTACATGCAGCTTCAAATGACCTTGCCTGGTATCCACACTTGCAGTTAATTAACTTCACTGTAACACATCATACCCATTTAAAAAATGGTAATAATAGTACCTACTTAAAGGATTGTTGTGAGGACTAAGATACTCTGTCTATGTGAAATATTTAGAATAGTGCTTAAATCAGAAAAGTGTTAGCTCCTCTTATCAGAATTTTTATTCAAAATCCTCCTCTCCTGTAAGCTGAAACTTGATGGAAAAATTACAGTTGAAATTCACTATAATGGGCTTTCATATGCATGAAAATAAACATATGAAAAATAAAACCAAAGACTGATTATGAAAAAATAAATAAATAAAGTGGGTACCTCACCTTTGAGGGCAGGCAGCAGGGTGATTGACTGATGAGCACTAGCAGATGAAACCATTCCTAAGGGCCTAAGAGGGAAGCTTGTTTTTCCTGGGTTGTATTTTTGTTTGTTTGTTTGTTTTTGTTTCTTGTCTTTTCTCTTTCTTTGTATCCTTTTTTTTTCTTTTCCTTATTTTTTTCTACTTTCTTTCTTTCTTTTCTTTCTTCCCTCTTCCATTTTTCTTTCATTCCACCTTTTTTTGTTTGGTCTTCATATTTTCTTTTTCTCTTTCTTTTGTTCCCTCCCTTCTCATCATTTCAGCATTTGATTTTATTCTATTTTTCTTGTTTTTTGCTTTATTCTAACTTTTAAATTCTTATTCCTTTGTATTTTTTATATGTTCTAATTTTATTACTTATTTATTTTCTTGGTTCTTGTATTGTTCCTTTTCTACTTTTTAAAAATTATTATTACTATTATTCTTTTTCTCTTCTTCTCTCTTCCCTTTTCTATGGTCTTAATATTTTTTCAAGGGAATACAGAAAACTACAATGTTATAGAATAAGAGGCACCAAGTGTCAAAAAGGAGCCTTAGGGAAGCAGATGCAACTCAAGCAGTTGAGCTCCTGCCTACCACATGGGAGGTCCTGGGTTTGGTTCCTGTGTGCCACCTAAAGAAGACAAGCAAGACAGTGAGCTGACATTATGGGCTGGTGTGGAGAGCTGACAACAAGATGATGCAAAAAAAGAGACACAGAAGGAAACCACAATTAGAGGAACAACAAAGTGGGGAGCGGTGGTGTCTCAAGCGATTAGGCGCCTCCCTACCACATGGGACAGCCCTGGTTCAGTTCCAGTGCCTCCTAAAAAGAAGATGAGCACACAATGAACAGACACAGTGAGCACAAAACAACAAAGGGAGGGGGAGAAATAAAAAAAATAAATCTTAAAAAAAAAAAAAGAAACTTTACCAAAAAAATAAATAAATAAAATAAAACCCAGAATAGAAAAAAAAGCTCACAATCAAAATAAGCCCATCAAGATAAACAGATGGGAAGTAGATGTGGCTCGACCACCTGGGTGCCTGCCTACCACATGGGAGGTTCCAGGTTCTGGTCCTGATGCCTCCTAAAAGAAGACAAACAGATGCCACCTCCTGCCACAACAGAGCTAGGCTATGCCCCAGCCACAACAAGCAGAGGCCACAAACCAGCAGACACCACAGACAGTGGGGAACAGATGTACTCAGTCCATTGGGAACTTACCTCTCATGTGGAAAGCCCCAGGTTTAGTTCCCAGTGCCTCCTGGAGAAGATGAGCAAACAATGAGCAGACAGATGAACAAACCAACTAAGGGAAGAGGGGAATAAATAAAGAAAAATAAAGTAAATTAAAAAATACGTCTTAAAAAAAGATAAACAGATGTTTAGACACCAACAAAATTTACAAGTCATACTAAGAAACAGGAAGATGGCCCAGTCTAATGAACAAACATATAAAGATGAGGAGATGCAGAATGTGGAACAACTTATCAAACATGTCCAAACAAATGTCATGCATCAACTTACTCAAGTGAAGGAAGAGATAAAGAATATTAAAAAGATACTGGGGGGACATACTGAAGAAATTGTAAGCATACGTAAAAAGATTACAGATCTGATGTGATGAATGGCACAATGCAAGAAATAGAAAAATGTGTTGGAAGCACATAACAGCAGATTTGAACAGGCAGAGGAAAGATGCAGTGACACCAAATACAGTACATCTGAAATCAGACAGATAGTAGAACAGATAGATAAAAAGATAGAAAAAATCCAGCAGGGACTCAAGAAATTGAATATAAACATGAAACACACAAACATAGGCATTATAGGCATCCCAGAGGGAGAAGAGAAGGGAAAGGGGGTAAAAGGAGTGTTGTAGGAAATAATGGCTGAAAATTTCCCAACCCTTTTGAGTGATGTGGACATACATGTCCAAGAAGCGCATTGCACCCCAAACAACATAAATCCTAACAGGCCTACTGCAATATATATGCTTATCAAGATGTCCAATGCTCAAGACAAAGACAGACAACTGAAGGCAGCAAGAGAAAAGAGATCCATCATATATAAAGGAAGCTCAATAAGATTAAACACTGATTTCTCATCTGAAACTATGGAGGCAAGAAGGCAGTGGTATGACATAGTTAAGGTGCTAAAAGAAAAAAAACTCAGCCAAAAATTCTGTAACCAGCAAAGTTGGCATTCAAAAATGAGGGAGAGTTCAAAATATTCACAGATAAGCAGAAATTAAGAGAGTTTGTCAATAAGAAACCTGCCCTTCAAGAAATACTAAAGCGAGTTCTGCAGGTTGAAAGGAAAAAAAAAACATGAATGAGAGGTTTGGAGGAGAGTATAGAAAGGAAGATTATTGGTAAGAACAACCTAAAAGATAAAAAGAGAAATATAAACAAAATATGACATATGTGGCAGTTTGGTATTATTTATGAATCCCAAAAAGAGAAAGATTATGTTTGTAAACTAGTCTATTACTCTGGGTATGATACCCTTTGTATTAAATACAGAGGTTTTAAGTTTACTTGATAAAACCAATTCAGGGCTTTTGACTTTACTAAGACAGTAAGGTCTGACTCAGGATGAGTCATGCCCACTTGGTGGGCTGATAAAAATGGGCGCTTATTCAAGAAAACATGAAAAGAGAGAGAGAGAAATCTGTCATGTCAGATATCTGTCTGGGGCCCTGGGGAGAGATAAGCCATTTACCTGACAGTTTGCAGCTGAAAAGAACAGAGAAGTTGAGCAGTTGAGAAGGCCCAGAAAGAAATGAGCCCTATACCAGATACTGATATAGGAAGCCCTGAGAGACCAGGCAGAGATTCTCAGTGACCATCTTGCTTCAACACATGGCAAATTAATTTGGTGAGAAAGCAACCTTGAGTTGGACTTTTTAGGACCTTATAACTTTAAGCTTCTACCCCAAATATATACCCTTATAAAAGCGAACAGATTTCTGGTACTTTGCATCAGTATCCCTTTGGCAGACTAATACAAGATAAATAAACCTAAAGAAAATATGTCTTAAGAAAGTAATGCCTTGACAGTAATAAAATTGAATGTTACTGGATTAAAATCTCCAATCAGAAGATACAGATTGGCAGAATGGATAAGGAAATATGACCCATCTATATGCTGTTTACAGGAAACTTACCTTAGACCCAGGGATTCAAGGAAGTTGTAAGTGAATCATTGGAAAATGATTTTACTTGCAAAAATAATAAAAAATGGTGGGGATAGCTATACTAATATCAGAAAAAAAATAGACTTTAAATGCAAAACCATTGTAAGAGTCAAAGAAAGACACTATATAGTAATAAAAGAGGTAATCTATCAAGAAGAAAGAACAATCATAAACATTTATGTACCTAATCAGGGTGCCTGAAAATACATGAGACTAACATTGGAAAAACTAAGTGTAGAAATAGATGCCTCTACAATTATAGTGCGGGCTTTAATACACCATTACTGCCATTGGGCAGAACATCTCAAAAGAAGGTGAAATAAAGAAACAGAGACCTTGAATAATATGTTAGAGGATCTGGACCTAATAGACATATATAGAACATTACACCCAAATACAGTGGGATATGCATTCTTCTGGAACACACATGGATCATTCTTCAAGACAGACCACATCTAGGTCACAGAACAACTCTCAGTGAATTCAGAAAAATTGAAATAATACAAAGTAATTTCTCTGGCCACAATGAAATGAAGCTGGAAATTAGTAAAAGACAAAGAATCAGAATAGGCACAAAAATATGGAAGTTAAACAAAACATTCAGACAATCAGAAGAAATTGCAAAAGAAATCAGTAACTATCTTAAAATGAATGCAAATAAGAACACAACGTATGAAAACTTATGGGATGCAGCAAAAGCAGTGCTGAGAGGGAAATTTATAGAAATAAAAGCCTATATTAAATAATAAGCAAAAGCTAAAATCAAAGTCCTAACTGCACATCTTTAGGACTTAGAAAAAGAACAGCAAACTATTCTCAAAGCAAGCAGAAAGAAGGAAAGAACAAAGATGCAAAGCTAAATGAAATTGAGAATAAGAAAACACTAGAAAAAATTAACAAAATGAAAATCTGGTTCTTTGAGAATATTAATAAAATTAACAAACCTTTAGCTAGGCTTACAAAGAAGGAGAAGAGAAGATGCAAAATACATAAAATAAAAAATGAGGAAGAGGATATCACCACTGATCCCATAGAAATATAGAGAATCATAAAAGGGGATTGTGGGAATATGGGGTTGGGTTAAGCAAGCAAGGCTCCGTTCTCCCACAAAAACAATGGAGAAAGAGCCAAAAGCTGCCTGAGAGACCTGCTTTCAGGGTCAACAGATCAGGACAGTGCTACACAACTCCCACAGGGTGAGAGACAGAGAGACAAAGAACTCGAAATAACAAACTGTGAGTTGCTAAACCTCCCAGCTGCCAAAAAGCGCCCCCCTCCCCCATCTGCAAGATATTAAGCTGAGATAAAACCCCTGGCCCATTGCAGCTGACTGAGAGGGAAGCAGAGGTCTTTCTCCCTATCAGCTGCTACACAGGAAAAGAGAGGAGGACTTGGTGGGCTTTTCTTCAGTAAATTTGACCAGTGGATCCTGCTTTGAATCTTGGCTCTGGCCAGATCAAAAGAAAGGAAAACAGAGAGAGATACGCCTCCATGGAAAGATGTGTCAATGAGTGCCATTTCCTGGCTAGTCTGAAAATTGCATGGAAAAAAACTGCACTTGCGTCTTTCTCTGTTCTCTAACTTCTGGAAGAAAATCTGTGCCCCATTAGTGGGTCCCTGGCACAATTTTGATAAGCTGGGCTATTTTAAAGACAGGATATATTGAATCAAATATCAAAGAAAAGCTGTGAAAAAAATAACAATATGCAAGAGAGAGAAATTGGCCATCAGAGTAAATTCACCAACATATTCAGAAGCCTAGACATCAGCAAAAAATTACAAGCCATACTAAGAATCAAGAAGAGATGGCCCAGCCAAAGGAGCAAACCAAATATCCTGAAGAGATACAGGATTTAAGACAATTGGTCATTGGTAATCACACAACTCTCCTACATCAATTAAAAAAGTTGAAAGAAAATATGACTAAAAACATAAAATTTATTAATAAGATACTGAGTGTGCATAAGGAACAATTTGAAAATCTGCAAAGAAAAGTAAAAGAACTTTTGGGAATGAAAGAAAAGATGGATGAGATTAAAAATACATTAGAGGAACATAAGACCAGATATGAATTGCTCAGAGACAGAATTAGTGATTTTGAAGACAGACATATGAAGTAGAAAGGACAGGAAGAAAGAAAGAGAAGAGAATGGCAAAAATGGAACAGGGTCTCAGGGAATTGAATGACAACAAGAAACACAAAAATATATTCATTATTGGTGTCCCAGAAAGAGAAGAGAATGGAAAAAGGTCAAAAAGAATATTTGAGGAAACAATGACTGAAAATGTCCCACCCTTTATGAAAGACATAAATATCAATATCCAAGAACAATATACCCCAAACAGAATAAATCCAAATAGACCTACCCTGAGACACCTACTATTCAGAATAACAAATATGAGAGATAAAGAGAAGATTCTGAAAGCAGCAAGAGAAAAGCAAAGCATCGCATACAAGGGAACCTCAATAAGATAAAGTACTGAACTCCAATTTAAAAACCATGGAGGAAAGAAGAAAGTGATATGATGATTTAAGGAACTGAAAGAGAAAAACTGCCAGCAAAGAATTCTGTATCCAGCAAAGCTGTCCTTTGAAATTGAAGCTGAGTTCAAAGTCTTCACAGACAAACAAAGCCTGATAGAATATGTTACCAAAAGACCAGAATTACAAGAGATTCTAAAGGGAGTGCTGGGGTCTGAAATGAAAAAACAAGGATGAGAGATTTGGAGAAAGGTGTAGAAATGAAGATCATTAGAAAGGGTAAGTTAAAGGGTAAAAAATTGACAATAGTATGAGATGACAACAGAAAGCCAAAGGTCAAAATGGATGAAGTAAATAATGCTTTTACAGTAATAACATTGAATGTTAATGGCTTGAACTCCCTAATCAAAAGACACAAACTGATAGAATGGATAAAAAATATGAGTCATCTATATGTTGTCTACAAGAGACTCACTTCAGACATAAGGAAACAACCAGGTTAAAAGTGAAATGTTGGAAAAAGGTATTCCAATCAAATAGTAACTATAAAAGCTGGAATAGTGATACTAATATTGGACAAAATAGATTTTTAAATGCAAAACTGTTAAAAGGGATGAAGGAGATCATTATATATTAGTGAAAAGGGCAATTAACCAAGAAAAAAGTAGCTATAATAAATATTTATGCACCTAACCTGGGTGCCCCAAGTTAAATGAGGCACACACTGGCAAAACTGAAGGGAAATATAGATATCTCTAAAATAATGGAGACTTCAACACACCACTCTCAGTATTGGACAGAGCATCAGGACAGAGGATAAATAAACAGATAGCTAGAATAATATGATACATGAACTAGACCTAACAGACATTTATAGAGCATTACACCCCAAAACAGCAGAGTATACATTCTTTTCAAGTGCTCATGGATCCTTCTCCAGGATAGAACATATGTTGGGGCACAAGACAAGTCTCAAAAGATTGAAATTATACAAAACACTCTCTCTGATCTTAATGGAATGAAGCTGGAAATCAGTAATGCACAGAAAAAAGGGAAAATTCATAAAAATATGGATGTTAACACACTCTTAAATAATCAGTGGGTCAAAGAAGAAATAGAAAGAGAATTAAGTTAATATCTTGAGATGAATGAAAATGAGAACATAGCATATCAAAACCTATGGGACACTGCAAAGGCAGTTCTGAGAGAGAAATTTATAGCCCTCAATGGCAACATTTAAAAAGAAAAAAAGGCTAAAATTGAAGATCTAACTGAACATCTTAAGGAATTAGTAAAAGAACAGCAAACTAATCCCAAATCAAGCTGAAGGAAAGAAATAGCAAAGATCAGAGCAGAAATACGTGAAATCAAGAACAAAAACAACACAAAACGATAGAGAGAATCAAGAAAACAAAAAGTTCATTCTTTGAGAAGATCAACAAAATTGACAAACCCTTAGCTAGACTGACAAAGAAAAAAAGAGAGAAAATGCAAATAAATAAAATAAAAAATGAAAAGGTGGACATTACCATTGATTTCACAGAAATAAGATAAATCATAAGAGGATACTATGAATAACTGTATGCCAAAAATTAGAAAATGTATATGAGATGGCCAAATTCCTAGAAACACACAAGCCACCTACACTGACCACAGAAGAAATAGAAGACTTCAGCAAACCAATCACAAGTGAAGAGATTGAAACAATTGAAAAGACAACTGTCCAAAGAAAAAATACAAATGGCAAGGAAACACATGAAAAAATGATCAACATCACTAGCAATTAGGGAAATTCAAATCAAAACTACAATGAAATATCATTTCACACATACTAGACTGGCTGCTATTAAAGTCAGAAAACTGTAAATGTTGGAGAGGATGTGGAGAGATAGGAAGGTTTATTCACTGTTGGTGGGAATGTAGAATGGAACAGTCACTGTGGAGGAATGTTTGGCAATTCCTAAGGAAGCTGAATATAGACTTGCCATGGGACCCAGCAATACCATTGCTAGGTATATACCCAGAAGAATTGAGACGGTGACACGAATAGACATCTGCACCCCGATATTCATAGCAGAGTTAGGGATGATAGCCAAAAGTTGGAAACAACCAAAGTGTCCCATCAACTGATGAATGGATAAACAAACTGTGCAGTATACACACAATGGAATATTATGTAGCAGTAAGAAGAAATGACGTTGTGAAACATATGACGACATGGATGAACCTAGAGGACATTATGTTGAGTGAAGCCAGCCAGGCACAAAAGGACAAATACTGTATGATTGCATTATTATGAACTAAATATATTATGTGAAATATAAAAATATTATGTGAAATATGAACATGGGTAAAATTGCACATATAAGACTGTTTTTCTTTGAAGTTGAACAAAAGTAGGTTAATACTACAAAATGTTAATATCAGGGAAAAAAAAACACATTGTACTAAGAGAAGGAGACCAGACACAAAGTGCTTCATATTGTATCATTCCATTTATATAAAATAGACTTAAATTTGGATGGTTCATATGCCAGTTGAGTACTGAAACCCAGCAGAATTGTAGCCAACTCCTACACTCCAGCTCTTCAGGCTTGTCCTGGACAATTAAAAAGCTGGTGATGGACAAGCTCCTTCCCCAAAACAAGGAGTATCTTCAACTGCCATCAAAACAATTACTTTCTTCTGCCCCATATTATCTAAGTCTCCTCTCAACCTGAAGCAGTCAGAGCAGTTATCATCCCAAATCCCTCAAGACTGAGGAATGAACAAAATAATTGGGGAGTGTAACCACGGACAAAAACAGATTTAATGTTATTGTAGTTATTGTCTTGTGTTACTGGAGTAATTTGCAACATTGATATAAAAAAATAAAAAGTAAAAAAGAATATCGTTTAGTAATGCTTTAAGACCTAAAATCTTATAAATTCATGCGGTTACCTACCTGTGTGCAGTAATATCTCTGTTTTGGCTGTGATTTAAAAACCCTACTATTCTGTGATGTGTCAACAAGCATCAATAATTAGTGTTTACTTTTGTAATTTATGTATGAATAAAAGAATCATTAACTTCTTCCTGAAAAAAAAAAAGAATAAAAGAGTATCATAAGAGGATACTTGGAAAAATTGCCAAAAAGATGGATAACTTAGATGAAATGGACAAATTTCTAGAAACACACAAGCAGGCTACAATGACAAAAGAAGAACCTGATGAACTCAATAGACCAATCACAAGTAACAAGATTGAATTTGTCACCAATAACCTCCCAACTAAGAAGAGCCAGGACCAGATGGCTTCACAGGTGAATTCTACCAATCATTCTGGAAAAAACTAACACCAATTCTGCTTAAACTCTTCCAAAAAACAGAAGTGGAGGGAACATTGCCTAATTCATTCTATGATACCAACATCACCCTAATACCAAATACACACAAGAAAGGAAATCTACAGACCAATATCTCTAATGAACCTGGATGCTAAAATCTTCAATAAAATACTTGCTAATCATATTCAACAAGACATCAAACAAATTATATCATGACCAAGTGGCTATCTCCTTGGTATGCAAGGATGGTTCAACATAAGAAAATCATTCAATGTAATACACCACATTAACAGATCAAAAGAGAAAAATCACATAACCATCTCTATTGTTACAGAAAAGCATTTGACAAAGTACAGCAACTTTTCTTGATAAAAACACTTCAAAAGACAATATTAGAAAGAAACTTCCTCAACATGATAAATGGTATATATGAAAAACCCACAGCTAATGTCATATTCAATGGTGAAATACTAAAGACTTTCCCTCTAAGATCTGGAATAAGAAAAGGTTGCTCACCATAACTGCTCCTATTTAACATTGTGTTAGAAGAACTTGCTCAAGCAAGAAAAAGTTATAAAAGACATCCAAATTGGAAAGGAAGAAGTAAAAATTTCATTATTTGTAGATGACATGATCTTAAACAAAAAAGCTCTGAGAAATCTACTACAAAGCTTCTATAGCTGATAAGCAAGTTCATTAAAGGGGCAGGATATAAGATCAACAAGCAAAAATTTGTAGCATTTCTGTACACCAATAATGAGAAACCTAAGGAGGAAATCAAGAAAAAAAATTCCATTTACAATTGCAACTAAAAGAATCAAATACCTAGGAGTAAACTTAACTAAGGTTATAAAGGACTTGTACACAGAAAACTACACAACATTGTTAAAGGAAATCAAAGAAGACCTTAATAAATGGAAAAACATTCCATGTTCTTGGGTTCATGGATTGGAAGACTAAGCATCATTGAGATGTCTGTCCTATCCCAATTGATTTACAGACTTAATGTAACCCTAATAAAAATTACAACAGCATTTTTTACTGAATTGGAGCATCTAATTATAAAAATGATAGAACTTAAGCATATTGAGCAGACTCACAGAGCTAGAGTCTGGAAGAAAGGTTAACAGGAGACAGAAAGGGAGAGGAGGGTTGTGAGCCAATACTCAATAAGGGCAAAAAATATGATAAGGTGCAAGGGTGTGGTTGGGCAGTGGATGGGGGTGATAGTAATGCAGTGATGTGATTAGGTTCTATGTTGCAGAAATGAGAGGGGGAGTAGGGTGGGGGGTTGTGTTGGACTATCCATGGAACTTGGAGGATGGAGCAGATGAACTCTGGGGATTTGCAGATCTGTGATTAAAAGTACAATGGTGGGAAGGTTCTTTTGATAAATAGGGTAAGGAAAGGTTACTCGTGCAGGTTGTCAGGGGTGGGTGGATATTTGGGGGATGATGCACTTGGGACATGCCTCTAATGCATATGAATATATTCAAGTCCTCATGGGACATTGTGCCAGTGGATGGAGACCCACACAATAACCAAAAGAATATTGAATTCCATCCTAGATAGTCCTACTACTTTCTCTAATAGAGCATCAAGAATCCTCCAAGTACATGGGCAGTGCCTACAGCAGGACAGATCATTATGCCAGACCCTTGATATTTATGCTGGTATTTATGAACCTTTTCTTGTGAAATTGAAATTTACTCTAGTATTATATATTGCCTAAGAGTTACTTCCTGAAAGCCTCCTTATCTGACCTCTCTCTAAGAGATTGACTACCTTCCCCTTGGCATGGGACATGACTCCCAAGAATAAGCCTCTCTGGCACTGATGGATTATTACCAAGGGTTGATTAGCAAAGCATCTGGAAAAAGACTTTGACCAAAAGGGGGAAATATTAAATACAAATGAGTTTTTATGGCTTAGAGTTTTCAAAGTGAATTGGGAGGTCATTCCAGAGGTTATGTTTATGCACATCTCAGCAGGATCTCATTGACTGCCACAGTAAACAGTGCCTCAAACAGTGGGGCTCCTGAGGACTCTAGAGATATCTGGACACTATAAGCAGGGCAGAAAATCTCAGGAATTCGGCACCCTTTCAGTGGGCCTTACTTTCAAATTTATGCCTCCCAATGCAACAGAGTTAGACTCATTTATAATGTACCTACACATGGCTTTTCTGCTCCCATTTATTTGAACCTATACTAGTACTATACCTGTTAAATATATGTCCCAGAGACTTACGTCTTCAGTCTGTGCATATGCTGATTGAGCCATGAATCTCAGAAGAGTTGTAGCCAACACCTATACACTCCAGTTCATTGGTCTCACACAGGACAATTAAAAAAAAAAAAAAAAGGATGATGATGGGCAGTGCACATCACCCAAAACAGCGAGTATCTACTACTGCCAGCAGTTCCATCCATCTGCCCCATGGGATCTAAGCAATCTCTCAATCAGAAAGAAAGTGGGCATCAATATCCCATAATCTTCAAGACTGGGGAATGAACAATGGACTAAAGTAGACATAATTATTCTATTATTATTCTATTATAGAATTATTATTATAGCAATGAAAGATCTTGTATCATTGATATAAAGGCAGTGGTCACAAGAGGGTCTGAGGGGAGGAAGAGGGAAAAATAGATGTAACATGGGGGAATTTTTGCGACATTGGAATTGTTCTGCATGATACTGCAATGACAGATACAGGCCATTACATATTTTGCCAAAGCCTATAAAATTGTGCAGGGAACATTGTAAAGTATAAGGTAAACTATAGTCCATGGTTAGTAGCAATGCTTCAATGTTCATCAGTGGAAACAATGTACCAAACTGAAAGATGTTGTTAATGTGGGAAAGAGTAGGAGGGGATGGAGTGAAGTATAAGGGAATCCCCTATATTTTTTATGTAAAATATATGTAATCTAGAGCTTCTTTAAAAATAAAAATATATTTAAAAAAAGAATCAAGCACAACAACAAAAAAATAAAAATAAAAATTGCATAGCTAATGGATAAACAAACTGGGGTCTGTTCACATGATGGAATATTATGCAGCGGTAAGAAGAAATGAAGTTGTAAAGCATATGACAACATGCATGAACCTGGAGGACATTATGTTGAGGGAAGCAAGCCAGACACAAAAGGACAAATACTGTATGAATGCGTTACTATGAACCAAATATATTGTGTAACATATTGTTTGATTAAAAAAAATTTTTATATGTATCCACTACATTTAATTGAGAAATGTATATATTTATTCATCTGTGCTTACTTTTTAGTTTTTAATTGTTTATATTTTCAATTATTAAATGTACAAAACAAAGTTTAAAAAAAAAAAAGGTAAAATAAATAAATAAATAAATAAATAAATTCCTAAAAGGGAAAAAAAAATTGCATAGCTTATCAAAGAATGACATAGAGCAAATATCCAGAAAAGAAACCACAAGCAGATATGGGAGATATCTGCCACATCTCCCATATTTTCACCTACCCAGGTGGTTCTATGACAGAAATTGTAACTAAAAGTATACCATACTGAGTGGAAGTGGAGGCTTAGCAACAGCCCTCAAGGCCCACTTTCAGGGACACCATAAAGTTCTCTTAGCACTGAGGAGATTGAGATGCTTCCAAGTAGCCTCAGTAAGAAAGGTAATTTGATATCTTGTGTAACTGGGGAGAGCACCTGGTCTTCGGAGGGAATGACCCAGATAGTCAAACAACTCAGACCCTCTTTCTACATCTCTTGCAAATTTCTCTAATTTTGAAATTATTTCAAAATAAAAAGTAAAACACACACACACACACGCACACAAACGACTTCGTATATTGTTAATGGGATTCTTAGTTGACTTAATCCTTAATCAGCTAGACCCAAGTCTCAGAAGGCCGTGGAGGCGGGTGTGCCCTGGACCACAGGACGGGGTGGAGAGGTCCCCGAGTGTCCGCGGACGCCCAGGTGGAACACTCAAAACGCCACGGTCTCCTGGGTGGCAACCCTCCAGGGTGCGCCCCCGCCAGGGCGCGACTGCACCCCCCCACACACAGGGTGCGCCACCCCCCCCACAGGGCGCGCCCCCCACCAAGGCTCGCAGGGCGTGCTTCACGAATTCGGAGGTCGTCCTTGCTCTGGGGTCTTGCAAATCTCTGGACTGTTCAGCAGGAAAGCCCCTCTCGCCCTGTGGGCACCAGCCTGTTGGTGGAGCCCCTGAGGGGCACCTCCTGACGCTGATGTCCATGTCGGAGCCCACGGGCCTCCCCGCACCTTCTGACCATGCCCTCCTTGGCCCTCGTCCCTCTGTGCTCCTGAGGATACCCTTGCTTGGCTCCGCCATCTCCCAGGTCAGAAAACCTGATCCCCAAGTAGACCCTCCACGAGCCCCGCCACCCTGCCACCAGGAGGTGGAGAATGGACTAAAGCAGCTGGGGCAGCGGGGATGCAGGAGCAGAGGGAAGGGGAGATGCCCCAGCCTGCGGGATTGCTGTGAGGAATAAAATGGAATGCTTTCCCCTTGTTGAGCAGAGTAGTGAGACCTTAGAGGAACAGAGGCCAGGCCTGAGTCATGCCAACAAAAGATAAGACTTGAGATCCACCGTGTACCCATAATGTGTTATTTCTAGTTAATAAAATACCTACACAAGCCTGGGAGCTTCCTCGTCATTTTTTATAGTTTTCCTTAGGCACTGTCCTGTGATTTTCCCATAATGTCACTTCTAAGCACTTTAATTTTACAAAGAAAGTAAGATGGCCCTGTGACCCCTGCACATTTTTAGTATCAAAGATGTGTTCTATGAGTTCCAGCTATTATTCTCTAGTCCTAAATGCATGTATATCTAAGCCATCCTTCAAGTATGTTAGGAACAGCGAAAGCTGAAAAGAAATATCTTACTGCCTCTAAATTAGCGTGGATAATTCTATTTTGTTGACATCATTGGCATATGATCTGCGTTTTACAAATGCCAGTTTAGAAGAGAATTTTAAGGGTTCTGGTATCTGTCCTACTTTGTGGTAATTCAGGTGTTACTGATTTTCTGGTGTGTTTCCTAGTCCCTTTTCATGATTGTATCCTCTGGTAAAAGTGCATTGCCCTCAGCAGCCTCACGTGGTCCACTTTGCTGGATGATGTGGTCTACTTCATGTCCAAGGTTTGCTCTTCCTTTAACTCTTTCAAAGCAGGGCTCTTGTTACTTTAATATCACACCTGCAAAAGTCAAATAGAGCCCTGCTCTCTCATCTTTCGTCCTTAGTGATCAAGGTTTGTATGTATGTATGAAAAGAGTTTCTTTATCTGTACAACTAGGTAACAGCATGCATTTACCTGCAGTTGATTCCATGGTTTGAGGAGCAATTGGAAACATTTTTTTTTTCTTCCTTTAAAATACACACCATCCCCAAATCCTCAAGATTGAGGAACGAACAAACATACAGGGTGAATGCAACTATGGATCAAAGTAGGCTTCTTATTCTAGTAATGGAAGACTTGTGATATTGATATAAAAACAGTGGTCACCAGAGGTTCTGAGGGGAGGGAGATGGAAGAATAGGTAGCGCATGGAATATTCTTGGGATGTTGCAATTGTTCTGCATGACATTTCAATGATGAATACAGGTGTTACACATTTTGCCAAAACCTATAAAATTGTGTGGGGCAAAGTGTAAACCATAATGTAAACTATAGACATGGTTAGTAGCAATGCCTCAATATGTGTTCATCAATTGTAACAAATGTACCCCACTAATGAAAGATGTTGTTAATGGGGAAAATGTGGGAGGGAGAGGGGTGGGGTATATGGGAATCCTATATGTATATATATATTTTTTCTTTTTTCTTTTTGTTATTGTGAATAAAGCTACTGTAGACATTCTTGTACATTATCTTTTCTCTTGGGTATGTCTAGAGGTGGACCTTCTGGTTTTAGAACAGGCAATGGAAAGCTCTAGATGATACTTGCAAAATTTTCCAAAGTGATTGAGCCAATTTACATTTCCTCCATCAAAGTATGGGAGGTCCATTTGTTCCACATCCTCACCAATAATTAGTATTGTCAGACTTTTAAATTTCAGTTGAAATAAAGTGGTATTTCATTGTGATTTCAATTTGCAGGCCATTGATATGTAATGATGGTGAGTAAGAATTTATACGATTTTTGACCATTTGGATAGCTCCTTT
>JAQZBX010060771.1:0-17244 GCA_029593785.1 Cabassous unicinctus
AGGCTCATGGACTAAAATCATCCATTTAGCTCCTCTGACACTCTCCTTCATCCATCCATATGGTGTCCATAATTATTTTAACTGCTATTGTGCACCATGGGTGGGGGGTGGGGAGGGCTGTCCTCTGCAGGAACCATTAGTATCAAGGCATCTTCTGATGGGGCTCCTATACCCTCTGTTATTGATGCTACTTTCTTTATTGCTGGCATGGATGGAATAGGGGTGTTCAGAAACTGGCCACAATAATTTAGGTAACTCTTCAGATAGTGGGCTGGTATGGAGAGAACTCTGTTGCTGCAAATAAGCATGCCACTTTTGTAGTGTGATACCCTTTGCACAAGCACTTTGAGGAAGAATACAAGTATTTTTGACCCACACACTTATTAGCAAAGATGGTCACACAATTATTGGCAAAGCTATTGTTATAGGCCCAGTTTGCATAAGAGCATGATGTTCTGCTAACAGTTGTTTTTCAACAAGATTATATTCTTCTGTTCCTTTCCATAGCCAGGACCAGAGCCTGAGTGGTACACACTTTCCATTTTGTTTTTGCCACAGGCCCCACCCCAACCCTTCTGGGTACCTGGCAACATCCAAATCTCAAGCTTGCCCTGCTATTAAAGTACCTTTAGACTGGGTCTGTTTTATAGCTATGTTTGCTTGTTGGAATAATTGCTTGGCCTCAGTTCTCCAATACCACTCCTTCCTCCTTTTTATTAATCTATATAATGGTCAAAGTATCTGAGCTAGGTGGGGTATAAATGTTCTCCAGTAATTTAGTCAGCATATAAAGGCTTGTAGATCTTTTACAATGCAGGGAGTTGGGCATCTTTGTACTTTATCTATGAACACTGCTGGAATGACCTTTGTCTTACCTGACTAAACCACCCCTAGGAATTTTATAGACTGTCCAGACCCCTGGATCTCAGTGTTCTTGATGGTCCATCCTTGCTCAGTAAAAGGCATTGTAATGGCAGGTCTGCCTTTCCAGAGATGTAATAATATCAGGAGTAAGTATAATATCGTCAATATAGTGAAACACAGCAACATTTGACAGCTTTTCCTATCTTGTTAGATCTGCTGCCACCATTCTGTGACAGATGGTGGGGCTGCGTAGGTACTCTAGCAGCAAAACCTGCAAAGTCCATTATCAACCTCCAAACATAAATGCAAATTGGTCTTAGCTATCTTCAGCTAGTGGGATACTGAAAAAGGTGTTTGCTAAGACTAATATATAATAGAATTCTCCTAACTGGGCTGATAAGTTATCAAAAAGCATTGCAATATTACGCACTATTGCATGCATAGGAGGAACAACCTTATTCAATTCTCGATAATCAGCTGTCATTCTCCAACCATCATCAGGCTTTTTCACCAGTCAAACAGGACTATTAAGTGGGCTCTGTGCTGGTCATAGGATCCCCACTTTGGCCTGTTCTTGTAACCTTTCATTGATTTCAGCATGTCCACCTGGGAGGCGATATTGTTTGGCCTGGGTGACTCTCCCGGGTCGAGGCAGGTGCACTGGAGACCAATGAGCAGCACCCTGTATAATTGATTTCGCTGTGTGGATGTGAAGGCAAAATTCACTGGTGGTGGATGTAATGTCTAGGTCTTGTAACGCATCTACCCCTTAGTATATATGTGTATATCTACTCCTTTATACAAGACTTACTTTCCTTGGGGGTGCTGTGGGAGTGATAACCAGTGGCACAGATTTAGACACAGGCAGAGACTGATATCTTTTTTCCTTAGGCAGCTTTTTCAGAGTCCTACTAATATAACATTAGGTTGTTTATCTATTTTTTCAGTTGGGGTGCCTAAGGCAATGAAATCAGCCCATAATTGTTTATGGGTTACATGTACAGGCCCCCTCCACCCCTTCCCTTGCAAGGTTCTTTGGTTACTTTCCTTACCACTTTTAACCATATTCTTTCTATCTCACGTAAGTCTGCTACTGCCCATGCCATCCGGTGAATGGCCTGGTCAACTAGTGGGCTTAGAATAATTACTAATGTCCCATACCAGGCTGGAGGCACAGTTTGGAGAATTTTATCTTTCATACCAGCCATGAATAGTCCATCATCAGGTCCTTGAAAGTATTCAGCATATGCTAAATGCTTCATTACTAGTTCTCTGACTATATTTTGTAATTCTTCCATAGATGACTCATTTGTCTATTATATACTGCATATTCCCCTCATTAGGCCAGGCCAATTTTGCAGCTAAAATGTACCATACTAATAAATTTTGAATGGCATTTGGTCTTCGCTGTGCCTGGTAAAAATGCTGACAAAGAAAAGGATTTGTAGTAAAGCTAGCCATTTTTGCCATTTCCACTCCTGAAAGCATATCATCTCCCCCCACATCCCATAATTTTAGTAACCAAGTGGCTATGCTCTCTTGGCCCTTTTGTTAAAACTTTGTTAATTTTAATAATTCTGGGGGGTCATACTCCCTCATTATTGTTTGCTTCTGAGCAGAGACTCTCTCCCTGTGGTTGCTTTCATTTTTGTAGTTATTAATGACCTTGTCTGTTTAGGCTCCTCTTCAACTTCAATTTCCTCCTCCCATTTTCCCTCTTCTGTACTCTCCCAGCTATTCCACACCTATGGATCCTAGCCTTCTCTCTGGATAATTGCTTGGACCTGCCACCGTGGCATCCTTTTTCCCTGTATTTTCTCAACTTTACATGGCATTATGGCATTACTTCTAATTTTCCTTGGGCTTGCACCTTCCCCTCCCCCGGCCCCCGCTAATGCATTAGCGTTGTTGGAACATGCTAAACTAATATCCTTTTCTAGAGTTAAAGTGTCTTCTAATCTTCTTACTTCAGTTTCTTCTTTTAATTGGGCATTGGCCGCATATCTGTTTATAACAATGGCCACATGGTGGCTGCAATTGCTCTTTTCCTTGAAATTTCCATTTGCCCCCTAGGCTCTCTTGCAAGATAAATAGCACTCCGGCTGGTATTTTCAGAGCATCCCTGTTCTCACACACTCGGCCGAACTGTTCTAGAAAGCAAGCTACTTCCCCCTGCATCCTGGAAATTGGCCACCCCAGGATTTCCTCCATGGATTCCTGTTTCTCTTGGTTTGTTTTGTTTTCAGTCTCCTGACTGAGTAGCCAATTGTCTAGATGTGAAATTACAGAATAGGTTCCACAAAAGTTGGATGGGCACTTAAGACTGAAAATTGAAGCAGGCCACTCCATGTAGCGAGATAGTAGCAGTTTACTGGGGAACTTACAAACCAGGAAACTGGTCCTGGGTGGCTGCAGGATCATCAGACTAGTACTCTGTGCTGCTCAGTGGGTTACAGGGGGCTATATCAGGTAAGAACAAGAAAGGCACAGAGCCCCATCAGGATTTGCAAGATTGTAAACATGTCCCTTTGAAGTTGCTGATATGTAGCAGGAGTAGTCTAGAACCAGATAGCTATTGTGCTTAGGAATGTGCACATGACATGTGCTCTCTGATGCATCTAAGCAGGGGGAGGTTTGTCTTATCTAGGAGTTTATGGTTTCTTTGGTTTATGGCCTCTTAATGATACTAACTTCTCCCCTGAGACTATGTGTGGAGAGAATTGGGATTATTTTTTCTTTTATGGAACTGTGACTATATAGCGTATTTTTTAAAAAACTTGGCTTACATTTTTATAGTGATATATTTAATCATTTTTAAACAAACACATTTCTGTTTACCTTTTAACTTCAGTAAAATAAGGATGTCATCCAAGTATTGTTTTCTAGGCAGCAGTTTTGATGCAGTTATTCTTGCCTCCACATGGGCATCAAAATTGTATTGCTTGCAAGGAGTTCCTGAAGACAAAAGTGAAGCAAAATTTTAGGAATTGCGGTTTTACCAGTATTCTTGATGGCACAGGGAACAATACTTCATGGAAAATTATAGACCTCGATAACTCTGAATTGATCAGTAATCTAGAATCTGAATGTGAAGGAATTTTAGAAACCCTCTTCACCAATTTATTTTGCTTATATTTCTTTTTATGTACATGCCAGTGATACATGAAAAAAATCTGCATCTAAATACATCTAAAGGAGCTCTTTCAGTAATATAAAATAAGAATTGTAAGACATAAACTATTATTACACAATTTAATTTACAGTGGTTTTATTTTTACTTAGAGGTACATAAAATAGTGATGTGTTCTTATATTGATGGCATCTTAGATTTTAGGAATATGGTATTAAATATAGTGAGAAATTTTTTATAAGACAGAAGAAAAAAAAGGCAATTAGGGTGTAAAAGGATGGCAAAAAGGATATTTTATTTTGTACTTCAGCATTGAGGAATCATAAAGGGTGAGAAAAAATAAGTTGGGACCTTAATATACAATCTCTCAGTCAGAGAGGAATGAGCTAAGATGACCAGGGGAATGTGAAGTCTCTTGAAGAGCATTGACTTTGCTGGTCTATTACATCACTGTCTGTCTAGCAGTAAGAACAACGTTGGCCACAGAGCTGGCTTACCATCACATTTTGTTAAGTGTGAATGAGGATAGAGGCATCCCTGGAGCAAAATTGGTACATACAAGAAACTAAGGCTACCCAGCCCTTCATGTTGCCAGGAAGAGCTGGGAAAACAGCACTCATCAAAAGTATTAAGTCCCCCTTTGGCTCTGAAGGGTTAAGGATGTTTATGAAAGTTACACTTATATTTTATATCTGAGTTTATATTAGACAGAGAAACATGAGTCAACAGCACCAATGTTCAGAATGCAGGTGTTTGTAATGAAACTGTGGCCTTGTAAAAGAAGTTAACCAGCTTGAATTAAATAAGAAATATGCATGAGCTCTTATTGAATAGTTTTTTTTTTTGTCTTGTTTTTTATAACTCAGCAAATCAGACCTTGGCATAACACTTTCTAATAGTGTTCCATGATTAAACTATCCTTTAAGCATTGGCCTGAGAGGAGAAAGAAAAAGGATATCAGTTTCTGTACCAATTTTGATAGAAGCAGATGCTAACTACATGAAATTCTTGTAGAACTTGTTTCCATATGGTCTCCAGTATGTTTGTTCCTGCAATTTTTAGAGTCTGGAATACTTTGGGAAGCATAGGTGTCATCACCACCCAAGCAAAACCAAATTCTTAAAAAACTTGCAAAAGAATCTTGTCGGCTAGAGAACTGAAGCTATTCTTTTAAAATAAAAATTTTTTAAAATAAATGCTAGGATATTCAAAATTTTGCTATGTACATATAGGTATTATCTTTCTTTAAGATCCTTCAAATGTAAACTTTTCTAATTCTAAAATTTTGTCATTGTTTTGTTCTTTGCACCTAGGGATAAATAAATATAAATACAAAAATATATTTAGAATAGTTGGAAAGAGGAAAATGTCTCAGTGTCCTGAGAACCTGACTGCCATTCTGATGCTCAGAGAGGGTGGAGCCTTCAGCTCAGTGTTATAGGAGCACATGGCTGCTGTGCAAGCACTTGGAATAAGTGGGGCTGCCGCTCCTGCAGGCTCAGAGTATAAAGCATCAAGTCAAAGATGATTTTCAGAACTTGAAATTTAGTGGAATTTGCTTTTATGCATTTCAGAATTGTTTGGGACCCATGACTCCTGTTTTCCCTCCAATTTCTTCCTATGGGAATGGGAATGTTTATCCTATGCCTGTCCCTCGAGTGTATATTGGAAGCAGATAATGTATTATCTAAGTTTAACAGGCACACTGACAGAATGGACTTGTGTCCCAAGATAGACCACACCTGCTACTGATTTTGATAAGACTTTTTACTTAGTATTGATACTGAAATGACTTAAGGCTTTGGGATGTTGTGATGGAATGAATATATTTTGCACGTGGGAAGCACATGTCTTTTGGGGATCCAGAGGGCAGACTTTGGTGGCTTGGAGTGATGTATCCCAGAAAACATTCTCAATCTTAGCTATTTCTGCAGGTATGAACCCATTGTATATAGGGCTTTTTGATGAGGTTATTTCAGTTAAGGTCTGACTCAACTGAATCAGGAGGGTCTTAATCCTATTAAGACCTTATAGGGAAGGCCACAGAGAGAGATAGAAAGACACAGAAAGCAGCCAGAAACTTGAAGCCAATGGAATTGAGAAGCTAAGAAAGGCTGCCATGTGTACTACCATGTGATAAAAAAGCCAAGGAGCAAAACTCATGGGTAGCCAGTCCCAGCACGCTACAATCTTCTAAGAGAAAGCATCACAATGACGACACCTTGAGTTTGTACTTCTCCAAGCCTCAAAACTGTAAGTCAAGACATTCCCATTGTTTAAAGCATAGTATTTATTTTAGCAGGCAAGAAACTAAAAGAAATGATAATACACATTAAGGAATTTGAATATTATTTTATATATATATATATATATATATATATAAGGATTAAACTTTGGGGGAAGAAATTTTTAGGTGATATAGAAATGCGAAGGTGCAAAATATCAGGAAGCATGAGCTTTCATTGAAATCTTCTTAAAGGAAGTGGATGATCATTAGAATTTTGATAGACCATGGAAGAAGGCATGAGTATTCCTCTCAAGGGGGCTAAGAGTGAGGCCTCATAGATAGAAATACTGTACAATGATGCAAAAAAGAGGAGGCAGTTATCTTGAACACAATGGAGAGTATGATCTGAGCATAGAGGCAAATAAATAGCTGAATAAAATAAATCAATTGATAGAATGTTCCAAAAGTGATGATGTCATGTACCAAGTTCTGTCACAGGCTGGTGATTTAGTGGTGGACATGACAGATGGTATCCCTGACTTCCTGCAACTTACATTCTAGTTGGGTACAGCAAACAAAATATAAGTAGAGTGATGTAATCAACATGGCAAAGTAAAACATACCCTGAAAAAACCTCTTCAGAGATTCAGCAAATACAAGGACAAATTCCACTTACTTAGAATTCTGAATGGTGGTAGAGACTGAGGAAGAACTCCAGAAATGTTGAATTGAGGCAGGAGAAAAATATCAGACCTGCCCGTCCACTTCCTCTCCCTCACTCGGTCCTGCACATAAGTTGCTAGAAGGCAGCAGTCTGGATCCCTCTCACCTCCCATTGGGGACAGCAGCAAGAGAGCCCCACACATATCCAAGCACAGGGACCCAAGTCCAAGAGACCCAGGTTGGAATACAAGCTGCTTAGGGATACTGAATACAAAAGGGCCCCCAAGAGGGCAAAAAAGGGGGCTGGGGAGAAAGGTTATGGTAAAACTGTGGCTGGAAAGTGAGTGCTGCCCTCAGTCAATCCAGTTTTTGTTGACTGGACCACCTAAATGTAAACCAGACTTTTCTGGAATTACCCACCTTTCTGGATTGACCCCATCTTGCTCCCCAGGGTGGGATACACTAATGGCGAAGAAAAAAAGAAGGAGGTTTAAACTGAACTTCAAGAATCAGATGAAGAACTGAGAAAATCAGATCAGTTAAACACAGGCTATTCTAAAAGCCCGAATAAGTTGGACCAAGTGTCAAAGAAGAGCCTTAACATAAAGCCAATCAACAATAAAACCCTAGACAACATGGAGAAACTGACATTCAGTTAACTCATCAAGATAATCAGATGCCTAAAGATCAATAAAAAATCACAAGCCATGCTAAAAAACAAGAAGATATGGCTCAATTAAAGGAATAAATTAAAACTTCAGAGGAGAATAGAATTTGGAATAACTAACCAAAGAAGTTCAACAAATCTCCTAAATTATTGCAAGAAGAGCAAAGAAAATATGGATAAATAGCTAAAGGATATTAAGAAGACAATGTGTGAGTATAAAGAAGAAATTGAATTATACAAAGAAACATAACAGAAATTACGTGGATGAAAGTCACAATAGCAGAGAATAAAAATACACTAGAGGCATACAACAGCAAAATTGAACAGGCAGAAGAAATAAATAGTGAACTCGAAGACAGGAAAATTGAAATTATACAGTGAGAAGAACAGATAAAGAAAAGAGTAGAAAAAATTCAGCGGCGTCTCAGAGATTTGGCTGCCAGCATGTAACACACAAACATATGCATAGACATTGGCCTATCGTTAATGGTGCAAAAGTAAGAACGTTCTTTTATAAATTATAACAAATGTACAACACTATTACAATGTGTTAATAACAGGATGATACATGGAAAAATACACCTAATGTAAATTATGGACAATAGTTAATGTGCTATTTTAATAACTTTTCGTAAGTTGTAACAAAGGTAACTACTGTTAAAAAATTAGTACAACTACAAAAAAGTGCCTTCATCAATTTTAACAAATGTCCTACACCAATGTAAGGTGTCATTGGTGAGGTGCTGTATGAGAATCCGGTATTCTATGCATGATTGTTCTATAAATCCACAACTTCATAATAAAAAATTCAAAAAAATAAAAATAAAACCTTACCAGGTTCATACATAATAAAAGCCATTTTTTTAACATGAAATATATAAAAAATAACAAAAACAAAATGGAAGTAAACAAAATAAATAAGTACAGTTTGTAGTATATAATAATAATAATACAAAGAAGAGGATTTGAGCTAGATGCTGCAGTAGTAAATATTGAAGATGTGAGGATATTTTAGCTAGGGTGGTCAGCGGAAGCATCTCTAAGGAGTTGACTGGAAAGCCAAGACCTAAAGGATGAGAAGGAACCAGACAGATAAGTGGGATGGGAGGAAACAGCAGAGAAAGAGCTTAATAGATTTTAAAAACAAAGAGAAGTATAGAGCCTAGAGAAAAGACAGGAAGTGGGCAAATGTTTCAAGAAGAATTGAACTGGTAGGGAGTGGCAAGATGATGCTGGCATTGAGAGGCAGAGTAGAGAATATGGATTTTGTTCTAGCTACACTGATCAGGAAGCCTTTGTAGGGTTTTAAGCAGTGACATCAAATATGACTTATGTCATTAAAAGATTACTGTTTTCTTGTGTTTATAATGAATTTGGGCATATAATAATTGTAACAACCATCTTCTTCAAGCTTCCACCTATCCAGCTTTTAGTATATCAAGTGTAATCTTCTAAGCACTTCATATGTACAAACTCATTTAATCTTTATCCTAATAACCCTGTGAGGCAGGTACTGTTAATTTCTTCCATTAATGCACTAGGAGGTCAATTACCTTGACCAGGCACGGCAAGGCCAGACTTTGAACTAAAGCAGTCTGTGTCTTCATCACTGTGCTGTATTTTAAGCAGAAACCAAGAGATGTTAAAGGCTATTGCCGTAGTCTTCCAGAGAGATGTTAGTGTCTTGGACTTGAGAGAAGAACAAAGAGGAGCTCAAGGGCTGATTTGGAAGGGGGATTAAAGAAAGGGGAGGATCAAGAATGATGCCTAGATTTCTTAAACCCATTTATAGAAAGCCCTAAAAGTCAGATTGAGAGGATTGTCAGTGTACAGGGAACTGAGGAAATGCTTAAGAATTTGGGAAAGTTTAGTGATAGAAGATGGCTGTTTAAGAAGGAAGCATTTGACAGTCCTGGGAATGATGATTTATAATTGCAAAATGTGGTAGTCAGGAAAGCCTGCAAGGAGTCACTGCAACAACCCCTATGGGAGAAGTGTGCAGCTTGGATCAAGCAGATGGCTTTGAGAATAGAGAGGAAAGCATGGCCATGAGGGACACTTTGAAAGAAAATTCTACAGCCTTTGGAAGCACACCGGAAATGAAGAAAGAAGGAAAGCAATGGATGAATGTGTCTACCTAAGAAAGCTATAGGCCTTTTGTGTGACCCGCATGTAGTGGACTGATACAAACCATCAGTCAATTCCACTCTGTTTCCAGGTCAGGTTGCACCTCTTATCTAGGAGCAGGCAACTTCAAATTAGCACTCACACCTTTAAGAATGGATCATGCACAGAATTGAAATCACACAATTAAAAACTCATATTCTACTCATGGTTTGGAAATAGAAAATGCATTTTCTATTCAAGTTCAACTTAATAAATATTTATTGATATTCTAAGTCAATGAGGTACCAGAAAAATAATGGTGGCAAAAGGAAAGCTAGGTCAAGTTCTCAGGTAGGGTTCTTTTTGCTATGTATAATCTAACATACCTGTAAGATACCACAGAAAGAACACATATAAACATGGTAAATATAACATCACTTTGATATTGTTTTACATAAATCCCAAAGAATAAATGAGAACATAGCAAATATTTTGCTATCTAAACTGACATCAATTTCTAATAATGTCTAACAACAAAGTAAAATATCCAGAGGCTTCATTTTCAGAGGGGGAGAGGTAGGTGTTTTTTGTTTGTTTGTTTGTTTTTTGTTTTTTTTAGGGTAACTTTTTCAAACAACTTCTTGAGATTTGTTTCAGTTTGTATTTTGAACAAAATGATTTCAAAATATAACATAAAAATATTAAATAGCAACAATAATAAAAATATTTGTTTTCCTTTAACACATGTTGAACGTTAATTTTCTGTGTTCTACAAAATACAGGTAATTTTGCTTTGTCATTGCCTTGCAGGAGTTCACTGTCTGCATCAAATACATTATGTCACTTCCATTTTTACACAGGAAGAAGCCATGCAAAGTCAGGACTGGGAAAATGTCTTTTTTGATTAGGACTTTAAATGCCGTTTAGATGAGGAAAGAAGCAGAGGAAGCTGGGGGTAAAATAAAGTGCATATATTTTCCTATCAGACCTTTTCAGGGGAAGGGACAGAGTAGGAACCAGGCAGGGGGCGAAGGTAAATGAGCCAATGATGAGCTAAGTAGGAATGGCCAGGCCTGCTTGCGGAGGCACCAGACCCATACAATTCAGAATCCTTAACGGTAGACTTGGGAAAAGAGATTGAACATCTTGGCTACGATCAGAAAAGCAAGGAGAGCTGCTATTGTGCCTTAGGAATGAATATGATAGAGTGAGAGGGTTAAATTAAGAAGAAAGATTTGCTCCCTGTGGCTTATTATGTCAGGTAAAACCTAGGTGAGAGATGATCTAGTCATAGGCTAGGACAGTGGCAGGCAAATGAAGGAAGGAAGGAAGGCTGTAATTATCAAACCATAGCAATCTAGAGCTGGAAGTCACCTTAAAGATAATCTTCCAGATGAGAAATTGAGATTTTACCATTTACTATTTGAATGACATTGAGCCACTTCCATAATATCCTTGATGGTTAATTTTATTAATTTGTAGAATGGTGTCCCGGTATTGTTAGACTCACATGAAATAATGCATGTGTGTTGCAAACCACAGTGGATAGTAGGTATGAAAGGGAAAATTATAGGAGATATTTTGACAGAAGTGCTACGCTATTGAACAATAGACTCCATGTGGAGAATAAAAAGATGAGTCAGAGTTTAGTCATAATACATTGGTCATATGCATTCTAGAAGAAAATGATTAATATTCATTTGAACATTAAGAAGCATATTGGGAAAACAGTTCAGTGTTGGCCTTTTGTACTGTAAGTCCCAAACATTCCAGAGCTGGAAAAGCAATAATTGGAGTTGATTATATTTATTCTGTTCTATCACTTGTTTAGCACAAATGTTAGATCAATTGTTCCTCTCTTACCTTCTGATCTATAAAGCATCTGAATAAGAAATTTCATTTCCTGTAAAGGCCTTGGCCTTATTCTTCGGTGTCACCCATGCATATTCTTGTACCTTCAGCAACTATGGTTTGCTTGTAAGTGTCTTGAATAGGGAGTTTATTTTCAGCAGGGTGTTTCAAAGAATCTCCCTGTAGCTCTTGTTCCAAATGCTCCATTGCAAAAAGGGTCCAGATCCTGCACTTCTGTTTGCTCAAAGAAACTGTGAATAAACCTCTCCAGTGAATACCTCAGAACCCTGACCCCAAAGCCACCTACTTGTGAACACACAGGTGCCTGTGTAGCAGAGGGAAATTTTATTTCTAAATATAAAATAAAATATAAAATAAAATATTCCAATTTATCAGCTAAAAGCCTGAACTTGACAGCCTTCCCTCACTTCTGGTAAAGAAGTATTTACTACCCATCAATTCTAAAATCTTCTGTGTTTACCTTCACAAAACTCCAATACCTAAATATCCTGTTCCTACAACTTTATAGCATTCCTCTTTGTGCTGGTTTGCCAGGGCTTCTTTGACAAATATCAACAATGGGTTCAATGGGTTGGCTTCATCAGGAATTTATTGGCTTATGGTTTGGAAGGCTAGGAATTCAGAATCCAGGCATCAGCAAGGCCATGCTTTCTCCCTCAATGTCTAATTCTGGCTTACCAGCAATCCTTGGGATTCCTTGGCTTGTATCTCTGCCTCCTGTCACAGGCTATATCCTTCACACTGTGTCTGCCCTCACAGTTTCCACTCACTTCCGGCTTCCTCCTATGGCCTTCTGTTTATAAGGACTCTAGTAATAGGATTAAGGCCCATCTTGATTCAGTTTAGCCATATCTAAATAGGATCTTAGAAGATCCTCACGAATGAGTCCACACATTAACTGATAATATATCTTCAAAACGTCCTATTTACAAATGGAACATGGATTAAGATTTTGTTGGACTACATGATTCAATCCACCACGCTCTTAAAGGCCAAAGGGAAATAGAAGAGTCCCATGACAACTATTGGTTCTCAGATGAATATCCTATCAGGACCTATTGCCAGCCTTGGGATAAGGGAGATTGTAAGTAGCAGATGTACTCAAAGCCATATATACCTGCTTCCTAGACTTAGAAGAAAAGTCAACAGAATCATGAGCCACTCTATAAATCTCACATAATATCTTGTCTCTGTGACATTTTAATGAACCTGAGCATTTGATGCCCCCGTTTAGATAGGTTTTGTTTTGCTTTTTTTCTGATTCACTGTATGTTTATGGAGGCAGAGGTAATATCAAGAAAAAGAAATTTTGTCAAGGTAGGGCTCTCTGGAACTCTCCCAAAACCTACCAGGGGAGACAGTGCTTAGTTTGTGGGATACCTAACACCCACTCTTAGACACTAAATGTAAGAAGAAAGTCAATCTGGTCCTTCTAAGAATCTCAGATTTGGGCAGATCCTGAACTTGAGCTGAAAATGACAAACATGATTCTCCCAGCTGTATTTAAAGAGTTGGTTTGTCTACCTGTCACAATTATTGTCCAGCAGGTTTCTGCTTTGTTTCAATACATGAATGAAACACTTTTCTGTCCTTCCTGCCTATGATTATTCTACTTGATCTCATCAGACTACTTATGCTTGTCAGCAATGTCAGGACCATCAAGGGATTGTTCTGTTCCTTTGTCATTCATTCCATAAGCAACTCACTGTATTAGACTCTGAATGTAAATTATAATTGGTTTAGAATGCTACATATGTGCTCTAATAAAATAGGAACGATCCTCAGTGAGAACAGATAGAAGGGAGTCAGAGTGCACAATTGTGAATTTGTAATTTTAAAATGCTGGGATCCATTAAAAAAAACTGCGGGTAGTTCTATATAGGTGAATTATAGGATCAAGTGGCCAGAGATAAGTTTGCTGAGTTCCACTGCAGAATGCGAAGGGCCTTCTATATCATGTGAAGCAAAAGCATGAATGCCCCTCCTTATATCCCTCTACCTCCCTGAGTTTCCTTACAACTGCAGGATGAAACAATTTCTGGAACCCTGATACCTTCCCACCTTAACTATCTGCTTCTCTCTTTTTCTGTACCTGAGATCTTTCTCCAGTAACATGGGGGATGATTCCCTTGCAAGTGGCACAAATTGGAAGGTATGTTAATATGCCTACAAAGGTCAGTGAATAAATGCCCCAGTCCCACACAATTATAAGATGTGTTCCACACACAGAGGGTCTGCAGTGGGATTGAGTCCCAGTTGTATACAGTAGTAATCCACTAATTAATACACCCTTTATAGACTTTTCTCCCTTTCCTGTCTCACTTCTTCCATTCCATAATCCATACCTCCTGAGATCACCTCCATAGAACCAACTTACACCCAAGTCCTTGCTTCAAACTAAGACCCTATGCTAAAGTAGAGAATAGATCTTCTACCCTATGAGGAACCAAATATGGATTTGGCTCCTCATTAAAGCATGGGGAAAATGTGACTTGATTTGCATTTCAGAAAGTTCACTGGCTAAAGTGTAGAGCTATAGTGTAGCAGGATAACACTGGAGGGAAAAACAGTAGGACGTTGAGTTAATTTGGGCAAGAAATGATTGCTTTGCTGAAGAAGGCATATAGAGCAGCTATTTCTTTAACCCTTAACACATTATCACCCTTCTCCAGTTTTGGGAGGACTCCGTAACAAGCTACCTCGTTAATTCTCAACTTTCTAACTCTGATTTACCATCTTTTACCATCACTCTACTGTCTAGTCATCTAATCTCAAAATTATTTTATGGTCTGTTTTTGTGACCAGGTTTTACTCCATGGCTGAACAAAATGACTAATGCTGCAACAGAGACCAAACATGCTTGAAATCCTACCCCAGAGCAGGGAGAAGGGTTGGCATCCCTTTCCCAAGGAGTTGCAGCCTTGTCACCAGAAGATCATGGCTCTTATCCTAGGGTTTATTCCCAGGTGGCACTTAGTAATTGTGCAAATTATGTAAAACAACCCTAGATTGCTAGTGTCATTTACTGTTACATTCTACATTTGCATTTACAGAATTATGCTCCAGATTGTTTATGCACTCGGACACCCAAGGCCTACAATTTGGGTAAACTGCTATACTGAAATTCGGGTAAGTTCGTGGTATTTGGATATGACTTACTGGTTTAAACAGCTGGACTTATCACTGGGTTGGAAGGAAACCACAGTTGTGATGAGGCCGTGTTGAATCTACCTAAGACGGAACCCACACCAGCATCCCAACTTAGCAGCTGGGTAAGCTGACAGGAGTGGTTGTAGAGAGTTAATGTGCTTTCCCAACTAATTATACTTTTTCTCTTTAAAACATGAACTTCACATAAACTGCCCCACATAAAAAATAATTAGCTCTCAAATTACACATTTTAAAGGTTGTTATATCCTTTAAAGTAAGGTAAAATTTCCCACTATTCTTAGTTTTCGCTTAATCTTACCATGACTTTCTCAGGGTTTGAGTATACTTAATTTATCTTGAATCTTTTTGGAGTTTATTGAACATCAGAAACATAAAGTATCTAGCACATAGTAAATACTCAATAAATACCCTTTCTCTTTCCTTGACTTCTCCTTAATGCTCATAGTGTTTGCATATTAAGCAATTTTTCTAGCTGTCAAAATATCCACAGCCTTTCTTCTGTTGCTTTAACAGCTGAAGAGAAAATATGTGGGTCTCAGAGTTCACAAAATCTCTTTCCAGGACTTGAAAGTCATGAATACCTTGAATTTGCTAAGCCTAACTCTTCTGTGAGAATGATTATCTCCAGTTTATTTAAACTACCTCAATATACCTATGAAAGTTGTTGCAGTACCAAAAACCAATCAATCAATCAACCCCATATACTGCCCCTTTTTCATATACTTTATCCATCTTTTTATTGTTTCAGGTGGGAGGATAAATCCAGTTCCTGTTAATTCATCTTGGACAGAATTGCAAGTCCACATTCTCTTTTTATGTAGTCTAAATCAGGCTTTTTGCCTCTACTAGTATACTGAAACTGTTATTATCAGATATTAATGAACTCCACATTGCTAAATCCAAGAGTCAATTCTCAGTACTCTTCTAACAAGACCCATGAACAAATTCTCAGTCCTCTATATCTTGACCCAATAAATTCAATCATTTCCTCTCCTTTAAAAACTGCTTTAGTCACTACTAATGACAAGATTAAATTCAAGAGCTCTTCTCGAGTTTGCTCTTTTCTTTTACAATAATTAAGGGACCACAAGGAGGACTGTTTTTTTTTTTTTTCTGAGTCATAAGCCTAAGTTTTTAAAAGCATTTGAAATTATATGCAGTGAAATTATATGCTTCCTTTGAATTTGTTCTGTAACAACAGGCTCTTTCTAAGGTAACAGTTTTATAGTTTTCTTCTTTTATTAATCTCTGTACCTCTTATAACTTTATAAGCAAATATAAAGGCACAGAATATACACTAATATAGGCACCAAAAACAATGGGCACTATTGTACCATCTTGCCCACTGGGCCATTGCAGTGTGGGAATAGCTATACTTGTGATGACCAGAGGGTAGAGCCTGGTGACCAAAGTCTTTGTATTCTTTTATAAGTGAAATATTGGGGGATAGAACAACTAGATGTGAGTGACTATTCTGGGTGGGGGGAGCGAGAACACTTGGGCTTGCCAAATCACTTATGTAATATAACATATTAGTTTAGCTTTCTTGTTACAGACTGCAACTTGGATATTGGAGAAGAAAGGGTAACTAGTATTTTCATTACATTATCCCAAGAATATATCTTAATGCGTAGTTGGCAAATTTTATTATTTTTGACAAATTTACAATAATCACATAGTATCTGCATATGCTACGTTGTTAGCAAAGTGCTAGAATTTTCTTTATCAGATGTGAGAGACGAAATTATGGTCTAACTGTGATATTCTAGAAATTGAATTTGTCTGGTCAGAAGACCATCTTTGCATAGCATGTATGAGATTGAAGTGCTTTCAGGTAGGACCAACTATTCCCTTTAAAAGATTTGAATCTTCTAAATGACATTCATGGGTCCTCATCAAAAATCCATTACTTGCTGGTATGCAAATGAATACATACTATTATGCAATCGTAGAACCTAGCATGAAATATTTTTGGTTAATTGACAACTCATCATGTGATTTATTCACAAAAGAATCTCAGTCTGACTCTATAGCATATCCAAAGTTTAATTAGAGAGCATTGATGATGTGTGTATATGAATGGTTACCATAAATTTTATGTCTTAATGACAACTAATTGGAGTTTTAGGTAGAATTATTCAAGTATTTCTGTTTTAATAGCAATACAATATAATGATTATAATGTTTGTATCTATTTTAATGATGTTCAATTCTATGTGTTAATTTGTCACAAAATTCTCCAAAAATTAGAAAAATTGGGTATCAAAGAATATGTAAAAAATCACAGACCACAGTCAAAAATATTTATACTTGGAATGCAAAGATATCAACATATCTATTTTTTTTTTTAAGATTTATTTATTTTTTATTTATTTATCCCCCCCTTGCTGCTGTGTCCATTCGCTGCGTGTCTTCTCTGTGTCTGCTTATCTCCCCCTTGCTGTGAGGTCTTGCCGCATCAGCCCACGGCGTTGCGAGCCGGCCTGCCCTCACAAAGAGGCGCCGGGAAGCGAACCCGGGGCCTCTCATATGGTAAACGGGTGC
>JAQZBX010060772.1:0-17237 GCA_029593785.1 Cabassous unicinctus
GTGCTGTTTTTCCTTGCTTTTAGAGTCATTAACAATTACATAAATGAAAACACTCTGAGGATCAGATCATGATGTGTAGTGTTTTCTCAGGTACTTTGTTCTCTTCATGCCTTTAGAAAACAAATGGGAAGCAGTGGTTGAATCAAAGACTCCATAATAAGTGTAGGGGACATCTGTGGACAGCACATGCTTTCCTTGGCCATACATCTCTCAAGTCCATTGTGCTTTGCAAATAAAAAATTCTTAATCAATGGATAAAAAATTTCTGCTGAGGAAAAGACCCCTACCATGTAGTTTGTAATCTGCTGCTGCCTTTTGTGGATGTTGTTTTGAATCACTGGTCAGTTTGAAGATGACCCCATTCGAGTCTTTCTGCCCCCAGGAAATTTTATATGTGAAATATAATGTACTTGATTGGATATCTTTATCTAAAGTCAATGGAAAGAGAAAGAAACAAAAAAGGGAATATTTATATGTTAGACAAAGAATAGGCACCCCACCTAAGCATTAGATGGGGCCACCTCATCTTTTCAGTCATTAGGAAGCTCTACCATCATTTGCACCTTGACCCTGGCAGTTGTCCTGTGTAGTTTGGAAATATCACTTAGGAAATGCACACACTCACACACACATTCATAATCACACCACCTTTCGATACCCCAAAATGCCAAGCAAATAATCCCATGCCACGTAGAAGGAACAGAGCTACAGGGAGTGTAGAACTTGGTCATAGCTCTTTATCTGGAAGCAGGGACCAGGATGGCTTTCCAGATTAAAGCCAACAGAATGCCCTGTATTTGAAATCATCTAGATTTTTTCCCCTCAAAACTGAGTGATTCCATAATATGTACTGTTTTTGCATGCTCTTGAGGCCACCTGCAGTTACATAAAAGAAAACACTATGAGATTTCATAGTGTGTAGTGTTTGCTCAGATCTTGGTGATTTCAGAAAACCTGGTGAGAAATAGCAGTAAAGTCAAAGACCACAAGAATAACTGTAGAGGGTACCTGCTTGAGCTTTTTCTGTCCATTTGGTGGCAGTTACAAAAGTGTTATAGCAAGGATAAAAAATTTTTTCTGAGGAAAAGGCTCCATACTACCCAGGTTATAACCTGAGGCTTTCTCTTGTATCAGGTGTCTATTATTAGGAGTCCCCTCTCCAACCTTTCTCCTCCCATAAGATGGTAGCTAACATCTGTAATGTACATGTTCAGGTTTTCATATCTGTATTCAATTGAAAAAGAATGAATCCAAGAAAGGAACATATCTCTCTTAGTCAAAAACAGGTGACTTTTCCTTGCCATTAGATATGGCCTCCTCATCTACCCTTTCACTCAGAAGCTCCTCTAACATGTCCTCCAAGGCAGCGGGGGGACATAGAAACTATTAGTAAATTGGGGGCACAGCTCCCATGTTACTCAGGGAAGTTTACTTTGACAAGGATGGGACTAGAGTGTATGAAAGTCATTGGTTAATAAGCTTGGACTGAGGTGCTACTGAACCTTCCTTCATTGAAGAAAGAGACCAAGGAGAGGAGCAGGAAAGAAATAAGAAGTAGACTTATTTCTTAACTGGTTTTGCAGTAAAGACAATTCATATTAATGTAAAATAGTCAGCAAATGATGCTGTGCTACACTAAGATTCAATGACAGAATCCTATTTCTCCTCCTGCCCATTTTGAAGTCCAGCCAAATTGCCAGTATTTTTTTGATATCATCCAAGACCATTTCTGCTGACATTGAAATTTTCTCATATGATATATAGGATTTTAAAAAATTATTGAGGTAACATTTAAATAACATAAAATTTGATATTTCAACCATTTTTATGTATAGAGTTCAGTGGGATTAATTACATTTACCATATTGTGTTACCATCACTATCATACATTACTAACACTTTTTTCATCACCCATACTTAAACTCCATATGTAGCACTCCATTCCCCCGACCCAGTAACTTCAAATCTGCTTAGAAGTCTTTCTGAAATTTCATTATTCTGGAAATATAAGTGGAGTCATACAATATTTGTTCTTTTGAGTTGATCGTATTTCACTTAGCATAATGTTTCCAAGGTTCTTTCATGTAGTAGCATGTATCAGAACTTCATTACTTTTTATGGCTGAATAATCTATTATTTGTATAGGACCCACATAGGTTGTTTCAACTGTTTGGCTATGATGAATAATGCTTCTAGGGACATTGGTTTACAAGTAATTGTTTGGGTCTCTATTTTCAATTCTAATATACCTATTAGTGGGGTTGTAGGTCATATGGTAATTCATGACCATGTAAGGTTTTTGAGGACCTCCTGTTCTGTTTCCACAGTGGCTGTAAAATATTTCATTCCCACCAGCAATGTATGAGGGTTCCTATTTATTCACATCCTAACACTTATTATTTTCTCTTTATCTATTTATATTCGCTGTCTTAGTGTAACTCATCTTCATTTGCATTTCTCTAATGAATAATGACTTTGAATACCTTTTCATGTGCTTATTGGTAATCGGTATATTCTCTGGAGAATTATCTATTCAAGTCCTCTGCCCATTTTTATCTGTATGGTGTGTAAGTATAGTTCAGGGATCTAACAGATTCTTACAATGACTCACAGAGGAACTCTCATAGAGGAACTTGCAAAAGAAGGAAGGGGATAAAAGTGTCAGCCAACTTTGTAAGAAAAACTGAGGGGATAGTGGATGTAGAAGTGGTTGAGTGCCTACTCCCTACATACAAGGTTCTGAGTTCAATTCCCGGTACCTCCTAAAAAAAAACAAAACACTGTAGAGCACAGAGGGAGTGCCATGCCTCCTGAATGAGGGCTGGTAGGACCTGCGAGGCCCCTCTGAAGCTGCTGTCAGGGCCCCTGGGGGGCCCAGTCGATGCTCTTGACCTTGCTGGACTCCCCAGAGGCCTCTTTCTGCTGCTTAGAAACAGGCCCCTGTGTTTTCCAAGATCGCTTCTTGGAACCTGCAGGGTCAAGGTCAATATACAGAATCACCTGTATTTCTTTACACAAGGCAAGAACCAGGAACTGAAGCTTTTTAAAGAATTAATTCACATTACCTAAGAATTATGTAGTGCACAAGGATAAACTTGATTTTAAGAAGTGTACAAGACCTATAAACTGAAACTGCAACAAAATGGTGCCAAAAGAAATTAAAGAAAATATCTGTAAGTAAAGATACTTTGTCCACAGGTTGGGAGATGTCAACTCTCCCCAAATGGACCTAGAGATCTGAGGCAATCCCAGTTAGAACTGCCCAGCAGGCTTTCCTATAGAAATGGACAAGCCAGTTCTACAATTTCTATGGAAATGCAGAGGACCTAAAATAAGGAGAACAACATTGAAAAGGAGGAGCTCTCTGGGGAACTCAGCCTGTGTGTTTCAAGACTCACTTTCAAGCTACAGTAAATAAAAGCAGAGTCGGTGCAAGGCCAGAGTTGGAACCCCTCACACACACACCCAATTTTGACAAGGATGGGAAAGGCAAACGTGGAGCTATGCAAGATGAGACTCAGGAGGAGACATTTCCTGGCAGCCCCCTGCATGGAGGGCTCCCACTGGGGTGTAGGAAGCATTGAGGCAAACCTGGCTTCATCCTCCACTATCTCCTTCCCTGCTGCAGCTCATGGCAAATCGACTGTTCAGCTGCTCATGTCACACCTGGAGTTGCCCTTCAACTCCTCTGCTTGGACCATCCATGTGGCCCCATGGACATTCCTGGCCCTCACCATCCTTGCCTGGCCCTCAGTTCCCCCCATACACACAGGAAAGAAGCTTCAGAAGCAGAGCCTGTGCTGTCACCCCCACTCCCATCTTGCACACCAATCCTTCCATCCTCTGCCGAAAATCCTTTGGGGGCTTCTTCTGCACAGAGTGCAGCACAGTCCTCCCTGGGCCCCCAAGGACCCACATACACAGCCCACCACTCACTCTGCCCTGGCCCCCCAGCCCTCCACACTGCTCCCTCCCCCCTTCAGGCCTACTCACTCTTTAAGCAAAATTCCAGATTTATGTCCTCTCAACCACCTACTCCTCAATTTGCATCTCAGGTTGAAAAGAAACTTAAAAACCTAACCTCAAGCACTAACAACAGCCCCTAGTACCAACTAAAAGCAGGAGCATACTCGATTTCACAGACTGCCTCGAAACTCCTTCCTGATGGGCTGTGCCAGCATCTGTGACTCGAGGGTGTGCCGGGAGGCTACCGCCCTGCCCTCCATCAGAAAATGAAGTGGTGATCCATGACAACCAGGAAGAGCAGGGGCCCCTGAACAGGGTAAACTGGGGCCAGACAAGGACACTCTGCATACAGGGGAATGGGTCTTCTCCCCACCCCCACCCCCACCAGAGATGCTTCCCACCACCCCATGAGGGGCTTACACATCCCCAGCCCCATAGAAGGGGTGCTGAGCCCAGTGGCAGCCCCCTGTGGGTGACAGGCTCTGCTGGCAGGAGGACAGGCTCCACATCCTGGGGCCAGTAATGGCCCCATCCATGCAGCTCTGCCCAGGGCAGCTGTATCTGGGGGTCAGAGACCTTAAAGTTAAAACAAACTCCCGAGGCAGCCACAGGTGGATGCAAAATTCACAAGAAACTGCCTCTAAATGAGAAGGTCTGAAGAAAGGTGCGGGGGCCAAGTGGCCTCAGGCTGGGCCTGTGCAGAACTCCACCTGAGGCCTCAGACTCACCCCAAGTCAGCCAGGGCCCCCAGGGTACACCCACAAAAGTCACCGGTTGGCTGTATGATAGGCCATGCCAAATGGACTGGAATTTCTGGACTAGAGGAGGAGGAGCCATGGCCTCAGCCACTGGGCCCCCTGGGGGGCAATGGGCCTACACCTGCCTGGTTCACACAGACCCCTATGAATTCGCTTTCACTGCCCACACCCCACAGGGCCCTCCCACCATGCATGCGAAAGCTGAGCCTCAGGGCCCAGAATTGCAGCAGACTCAGGTCTGCTCACCCTGGCATGGCCTGGGCACAAAGCTGAACAACCAGGGGTATGTGACTCTGAGGGCACCGCAAGGCTGCATCCTTCCCCAGGCACCAGGGACACTTCCTAGAGCTAAGACAGGAGGGTGTCCACACACCCGCTCCTGCTTCTTAAGTGCATGCTGACTTAACTGTTCAGCGGAGTTGGAAAGTTCTAGCATGAGCCAAGACCATTTGAGCAAACCTGCATCCTGCAGACTGGTCCAACAAATGGAATGGCTTGTGTGCCATACATTTTGTGAAAGGCACTCAATCTGCAGACCTCCCTACCACACAAACCACTGCTTGCCTCTGCTGAGGCACTTGTCCTGGAGCCCCCGCCTGCCGGTTTCCAAGCACAGAAGGGCTTCTTGAAGGACTGGATCTCCCCATGCCCAGCTGGGTCACAAACCAGGCCAGCCTGCCTTTTCACTTCTGACAAGACACATACACACACATACACACCAAGTGCACTGCTGGCTCTGTGACAAGGACTGGGTTTGGTGGCTTCCCCTTCCTCCTTCCACACAAACATCACAGAGCACCCAGCACAAGGGGCCACCAACAATGTGGACAGGGAGCAGTGCAAAGGAAATGGGCCCTGGGCCCCTGATGCCACAGGCAGCATTGGAAGAACCATAGGGAGGGCTTCAGGGCAGCAGGGTCAGGCAGAAACTCAGCGAGGTTGTGCCCCGACTCTCCAGCAGCTGCCCCTGGACACAGAGCACCAGGCTGTCTGCCACCCACCAGACTCAACTCCACCCTCTGGCTCCCATATCAGGTGTTCTGGAAGGCACCAGCCCGATGCCACTTGCACACCCATGTCATCTCCCCAAATGCCAAACCCCCATGACCCCCTTCCTGCCCATGACCACCAGCCCACCCCAGCCCCAAAGCCAGTTTTTTCATAGTAGTGGGAGGCCCACCTGTCTTTGCCCCTGAAACCTGCCCAGAATCAGGATCTGGAAACCTCCGAGCAATGCATGAAACAAGGAAGGCTTTTAAAACCAGGACATAGCAGCTGTTAGAGTAATGCATTCGTATGTTTCAGGAAAGTATCTTAATGGTTCTGGGTCTTTCTGGAAAGGCATCCAAAGCCCCAGCTGGGACATCCTTAGAACACAGAAAATGTATTTTACCAGCCACCTGCAGAGATCTGTAGTCTTAACTGCATGAAGCTCCTTCTCAGGTGAGACCGGTCAGTATAATCTCCAGCCACCTGCCACTGCCTCACCCTGGGAGCAGAGCCAACTTCTCATGGGAGCTGCTCCTTGGGTACCTTTTCCTTTCAACTAGTACATATGCTGTTTTACTGAAGCTCAGCATTGGGGAGGGGCACATGAGGTCAAACCAAGCTCTGTGTCTTCCACCCTCTCCTCGGAGCCAGTGTCAGCAGTCAGGTCACAGAAATGCCCCTTGAGGACCCCTGTGTCACCTGGTCCAGCAAACAAGACCAAGTGCAGTGTCCAGCCACATACCAGGCAGTTGTGCCAATGCCAGCTTCTCCCAGACCATTGCACCTGGGCCCGGCTCACCTCACCTCTCGCCCTCCACCCCTCCAGGTCAGCAACCCTAAATCCCACCTCAGGGCCTGGTCTGCCTTTCCCATGTCTCTGTCCAGTCCTCCCTCAGCATTCTTCCTAGATGCACTCCTGATCTGCCTCCCCAGCCTTCCTTCTCTCTAGGGGTACCCTGTGTAAGCCCCTGAGGGCAGGGGCAGGCTAACACCCACCTTCTGACCCCAGCAGGGAAGGGTCTCCAACTGGTGTTGGGTGAACAGCCCCTGGGATTCAGCCAGTCCCCATCCTTCCTACAGAATGTGTGTCTCAGGCTTATTCCCTGTCTTTTATCCCCCACCAGGTGAAGTCAAGGCTCTATTTGCTCTTTTATCTATGGCCTTTTTTCTGGCACATTTCCCACTCAATTGCAAGTCTGCACTCATAAATGGTGGAGGTGCTCCATGACTTTCCGGATGAAGCATAAACAACTGGGTCTTCCACAATAGGTATGAACTGCATTTCCCAAACTCATTCCCTAGTAACTTTACACAAATGTGGAGTTCCAAGAGGGCAGCTGCCAGCTCCACTGCTTTACTGGTGCACCCTGTGAATGGTCTGTCCCAGCAGCTCTGAATCCCCTCCCCAGAGGCTGCAGACTCCAAGGAGGAAGACATCTCTCTTCTCAGAGTGCCAGTGCAAGAGGCAGAGCCTTGCTGCCCAGCCCCTCCCATACCACAGCAAGTAATAAAAGCCCTGTTTTTACAGCAAACCTGAGCAAGGGGTGGCTGTGAGGCCTACAGCAGCTGGCTGGGATCACAAAAGTCTTCCCTGCCACCCCCAAGGCATCCTGAGCCATTCCCATTGGGACCTCATGTGTGATCACCAGCCTTCCGGCCACGGTCGTTCCACTGTGTGGTACATGAGCCCTGCCCAGTATTCACTGAACAGACCACCAGACCTAGAGTTGGGACTCCTGAATGTCCACAGCTTAGCAGCCAGCAGCAGTCCAGACCCAGAGGGCACTTGAGGAGAAGGTAGTCAGCCTCACTATTCCAGGCAATTTAGATTTCTTTCTTCCCCTTCTGCAATAGAGCAAGGTGACAGAAGCAGACACACTCCCACAACCACAACCTTCACAGAAGTAGGCCCATGGTTCCAAGCTCCTTTCCCCAGGTGACAACGTGTGCACCTCTGCTGTCTTTCATGGCAGGTTCACTTCACCCTGTGCCTGGAGAGGACCTGGAGGAACCCCCTAAGATTCCCTGGGGCTGTGTGGGATGGGTCTGACCCTCAGCCAAGATAGCCTTCCAGAACATGCTGCTGCCTCCCCACTCCCAATCTCCTCTCCTGCAAACAATCTATTTCACCAGTTCTCCCAGGATATGGCTAAAGACCCCACCAGCAACCAGAACTCACTCCAGACACAACAGGTATGTGAGAAAAAAACTCAAATTCTTGGGCAGCCAGGCCTGGCACTGCAGAGTCATCTGGCATCCTCACTCATCATCCTGGATGAGCAGAGCCAATGGCTGAGCACCTCCCGTGTCCAAGGGCTGCTCTGCTGACTGCTGTGGTGGTCACCTGCATGTGACCTGAAAGATGTCCTTCAGTTGAACAGGTCCATTACTGCTGCTTCAGTGGATGTGGAAAAGCAGTTTCATGATCAGTCAAGTCCAGAAGAGGAGACACTGCTCCAGCTTAGGAGAAGCAGCTCTGAGCAGCCTTGACCCTCCCTCCTTCCTCCTCCCCATTCCTGACCCCTTGCTCACACCACAGAGCACCCATGGATGACCGCAGGCTCAGACAGAGACAAGGCCCCGAGGAAGGAAGCTAGCACCCAGTCTATCTAAAAGAGCAACACTTGTTGAACAAGTGGTTCAAACAAAACCAAGAAATGAAGTAAGAATTGCGGAGACCAGAGACAGCAGGTGAGGCCCAGGACAAAATAGAGTGAGTCCCCAAACCACCTGGCAAAATGCCCCTCCTCCAGCTGGTGACATTCAGGTCTGCCTGCTCACCCTGCATCCATTTTGCCATGTGCTGGGGACATCACAACCACGTAGACAGAAGAAAGGCAGTCTCCTCCTCCCACCTCTTGGGGGAGGTCTCCTTATGAGGAACTGCAAGGAGCCCCAACCTGCTGGGCTGCAGTGGGATTTTATTATAAAGAAACTCATCAACCTGGGTGCTTCACTGTGCCCTCACTGAGATGGGAGACTCCAGGGCAGTCGCTGTTCATTGTCACTTTTTCTCAGAGGCCCCATGGAAGTGGAGGGGCAAGGACCTGGGTGAGGGAAAATCCTCACAGCCATCCTATGAGGTCTGAAAGACACAGTCCCTATCTACAGAGGAAAGCTGAGGCCAAGTGGTCTGAGGTCGAAAGCCAGTAAGCAATGGCCCTTGGTGAATGGCAGGGAGCTGAGCCCACCAGTCCACCTCCAAAGGCTCTCAGAACCCTAAGGCCAGAGGGTGGCATTGTGCTCTGGGGCAAGAATCTGCTCAGTGACACAGGGAGAGGTGGGAGGTCCCTCCTGGTCCTCAAAGGCAGAAGCCCATGGCTGCTGTGCCTGACAAACACCTGTCCCAGCCATACAGATGAGGTTTCTGTCCCTCACAGTCAGGAAGTTCACTTCCATGCACCAGGGGCCAGGACAAGGCTGCATCCTTCCTCCTGGCAGCCCACCCCCAGTGGAGCCATTCTGTGTCTCCAGGGAGGCCCAGAGGCATTGGGGAAACATGAAGATCTGAAATCATGAAGCCTGGTGCCAAGTCCACAGTGGGAAAATCAGCAGGGTGGCCCTGGCCAGTGACATGCCCTGTAGGGGACGTAGCCTTCTTCCACCTGTAACCTTGGGATGACCCGTGGCAGGCATGGAAGACGGGATGGTTTGTCAAAGGAAATCAAAGGCATGTGTCATACACAGGAAAGTGGGACTATCAGTGACACTCTTCTGCTCTAGCCAATCTGGGCCGCAGCCTAACAGACAAGCCCTGAGTTCCCACCCAGTGAGGCCCTAGGCCAGGCCACTGGCTTGTCTCATGGCCTCCCAAGGCAGGTGTCACCATCCCCATTTGCAGAAACAGGAACCAGCATGCAAGGTTCACATCCAGGCAGAGGCATGCTCTCGGCGACAGGCACTTTTGTGTCCTTTTCAGCAGCATGAGGAGCCAGTCTGCTGCTCAAACAAAACATGACACTCTCTTGTCAAGCATGTCCAAAGGCACCACCTCATTTCAGCTGAATTCCATTTGGATGCTCAAACCAAAGGACATGACCAGCAAGGTGGGCTTGTGCCAAGAATTATGGTAAGTTTATATTTTTAAGAAACTTACAAAATGTTTCCCAAAGTGACAGCATGATTTTGCATTCTCAGAAATGTAAGAGGGCTCCAGTTTTTTTCCATCTTCTTTAACAGATGGTATTATTTCTTTTGATTTTAGCCATTCTAGTATGTGTATATGATAACTCATAGCAGATTTCAATTTGTGTTTCCCTAGTGATGAAAAGAATTGAATGTTTCTTCTCCGGTGAATGTGTATTTATGTATTTTCCCTTTTTTAAGTGCTGTATGCCTTTTTTAAAATACAAATCAACTTTATTGATACATATCAAGAAAGCATACGATTCATCCAAAATGTACAATCAATTGTATTCGGCACAATCACATAGATGTGCATTCATCACCTCAATCATTACAGCATTTTCATTATTTCAATAATAATAATAAAAAACAAGAAAACCCATCATCTCTCTCTCTCTGTGCTTCCCTTGCTATCCACAGCTCCCATTTTTGGCTATTCTTGCACAAATACTTTTTTTTCCCCTCTGTAAATTGATTTATATTTACATTTCATATAAGTGGAATCATACACTATGTTATAGAATATATTTAGTTCATAGTAATGCAATCTTACTGTGTTTGTCCTTTTGTGTCTGGCTTACTTCACTCAGCATACTATCCTCCAGGTTCAAGCATGTCGTCATATGCTTTGCAACTTCATTTCTTCTTACAGCTGCATAATATCTTGTCTAAATACACTGTAGTTTGTTTATCCATTCTTCAGTTGATGGACACCTGGGTTGTCTCCACATTTTGGCAGCCATGAATAATGAATACCATTATGAACATAGGTGTGCAGGTGTCTATTCATATCAGTGCTGTCAGTTCTTCTGGGTATATACATAATAGTGATATTGCAGGGTCACGTGACAAATCTGTATTCAACTTTTCTAGTAACTGCCAAACAGTCCCACAGTGGCTGTACCATTCTGCATTCCTACCAACAGTGAATAAGTGTTCCTATCTCTCCACATCCTCTCCAACATTTGTAATTCTCTGACATTTTAATAGTGGCCATTCTGATAGTTTTGAAGTGATATCTCATTGTATTTTTATTTTTTTATTGTAATTTTTTTTTATATTTTAAAATATGCTTAGATTACATAAATGTTGCACAAAAATTACAGGTTTTCCCATGTTCCCCACCTCCCACACCTCCCATAACCTCCCACAAAAACATCTTTATTATTGTGGCATATCACCTGCAATGGATATACACATCCTGGGGCTTTGCCACTAAGCATGGACCATAGGTCACATTGTAGACCACACTCTCTTCCACACAGTTCTGCATGTTATATGCTGATGTAAAATGGCCTTTATCTGTTGTTGTAATGTCACTCAGGATAATTCCCAAGTCCTGAAAAAGCCCCTGTATTACAACTGCTTTTCCCTCTCCCTGCCCTGAAAGCATCCAGTGGCCACTGGCTCCAACTCAATGTTGTATTTTCTTCCATTGCTTGAATCACAATATGTCTACAACAGAATACCAGTAAGTCCACTCTAGTCCATAGCTCTTCCCCCAATTCTGAGGAGTTTGGGATGGTGATGACCTTTCCACCTCCAAGTGAGAGGGGGCTTATATCCCATGGATAAGATGGATGGGATTATCCTGCCTGCAGCTGCAGACTCTCTCCATTTCCTGGGATGGTCATTGTCCATTATCACCTCCTAACCAGGTGACTTCGTGAGTCCATTGAGCTGTAAAGTAGGAGTTGGCAGCTCCATCAAGATTCCAGGCACAGCTGGCACATGGGCAGACCAAAGTCTCCAGTCTCTGGAAGTACACCTACAAACCCCAGTACCACATTTAGGTTTGAATAGAAGGGACTTACGGACCATGTGCAGGGAGGACTTATTTGAGTCCAACTCTGTCACTCTCAGGAGCACTGATTCCAAAGTAGAGCCTACTGATAAGGCATCAATCTCTGGAACTATCCCCCTTTATATCGGACCTGGGTGTCTCCAGAGCCCTCAGGAGCCCCTCTGTGTGGGGTGATTTGCATTTCCCTAATAAATAATGATGCTGAACATTTTTTTCATGTGTTTTACACCATTTGTAATTCTTCTTTGGACAAATGTCTATTCGTGTCTTTTCCCATTTTTCAATTGGGTCATTTTTCTTTTTTTGTTGGGTTGTAACATCTCTTTATATATCATGGATAGTAAACCCTCATCAGATATGTGATTTCCAAGTATTTTCTCCCATTGCATCGGCTGCCTTTTCACCCTTTTGACAAAGTCTTGTGAGGTGCAAAAGTGTTTTAATTTTGAGGAGGTCCCATTTATCTATTTTTTCTTTTGTTGGGTGTGTTTTAGGTGTAAGGTACAAGAAACCACCATGTACCACAAGATCTTTAAGAAGTTTGCCTACATTTTTCTTCTAGTAGTTTTATGGTCCTTTTATTTTTAGGTCTCTAATCCATTTTGAGTTGCTTCTTGAATAGGGAGTGAGATAGGAGTCCCTTTTCATCCTTTTGGTTATGGATATCCAGTTCTCCTGGCACCATTTGTTGAAGAGAATGTTTTTTCCTTCTAACGTGGACTTGGTAGGTTTGTCAAAAACTGGTTGACCGTAGAGGTGAGGGTTTGTTTCTGGACTCTCAATTCCATTCTGTTGATCAATGTGTCTCTTTTTATGCCAGTACCATGCTATTTTGACTACTGTAGCATTGTAATATATTTCAAGGTCAGGCAGTGAAGTTACTCCCATGTCCCCCTTCTTTTTTAGAATGCTTTTGGCTATTTGGGTGCACTTTCCCTTCTAAATGCATTTCATAATTGCCTTTTCCATTTCTGTAAAGTAGGCTGTTAGAATTTTGATTGGCATTGCATTGAATCTATGAATCAGTTCAGATAGAATTGACATCTTCACCATATTTAGTCTTCTGGTCCATGCACATGAAATGCCTGTCCATTTGTTTAGTTCTCTTATTTTTTCTTAATGTTTTTTTATTTTTTTTCAAAAAAGATATTTAGATTACATAAATGTTACACAAAAATATAGGGGATTCCCATATGCCCCGCTTCCCACACCTCCCACATTTTCCCACATTAAAATCCTTAATTAGTGTGGCAAATTCATTATGATTGATAAAAAACATTTTAGAGCATTGCCACAAAGCATGGATTATAGTTCACATTGTAGTTTACACTCTGTCCCACACAGTTCTGCAGGTTATGGCAAGAAATGCAATGGCCCACATCTGTCATTTCAATGCCTTTCAGGAAATTCTCAAGTCCCCCAAATGCCCCCATATTTCACCTGTATTTCCCTCTTCCTACCCTCAGAACCTCCAGTGGCCACTGACTCCACATGAATTCTTTTGTTTCTTACATTGCTAGAATCACAAGTACATAGTAGAATACCAGTAAGTCCATTCTCTTCCATAGCTCACTCCCCAATCGTGTGGTCTCTGGGATGGTGCTGCCCACTCCACCTCTAATTGAGAGGAGGCTTTGATCCCATGGGGAAGATGGATCGGACTCTCTTGCTTGCAGTTATAGACTCTCTCAGTTCCTTGGGATGGTCTTTGTCCATCATCATCTCCTAGTTAGTTGTCCTGGGTAAGTCCAAGTAACTGCACAATAGGCTTTGCAACTCCATTGAATTTCAGGGCCCAACTGGTAGACAGCCCAGTGATTGAGCTCCAGTACCAAGTATAGGTTCAAATAAAAGGGTTAGAAGAGGCATGTGTAGAGAAGTCACATCTGAGTCCAACTTTGTCACCCTAGGGAGCAAAAACTCCAAAGTAGGGTCCCTAATAAGGCACCAAACTCTAGAGATGTCTGCCATGACTGTTGGTCCTGGGTATCTCCAGAGCCCTCAGGATCCCCACTATTGGGGTAGTATCTGCCTTGGCCATCTATGAGATCCTACTGAGACGTGCATAAGCGTTACCTCTCTGATGACCTCCCGACTCACTTTGAAGTCTTTTATGTTTAGGTCTTTTAAAATGTCTTTTAGCATTGTTTTGTAGTTTTCTACATATAGGTCCCAGACTTCTTTGGTTAAATTGATTCCTAGGTAATTGAGTCTTTCTGTTGCTATTGTAAATGGAATTCCCCCCCTCCCGATTTCCTCCTCAGATTGTGCAATAGTAGTGTACAAAAACATTGCTTACTTGGGGTTTAAGCTTGAGCCACTCTCAGATTCTTTTTTACTCATCTACTCATGATGTGTGAGAAATCTCTAAGTATCAGTTGGCCTTGCTCCCTTCTTTCTGTGAGATGTGCAGACTTACTACTATGAAACTAATGCTGTTTACTGTCTCCATTTCTAATCTCTGGAGCCCTTCTCTGTCTTTTAATTCCTTCAGTTTACTGTTTCTTGAAACACTTAATAATTTAATATTGTTCAAAATGGAATTTTTCCTGAAATGTTATTATCTTTTTAGACATTAATGAAAATATTAAGCAAAATATAGAGCAACTTATCAGTTACAGACCATTACATATCTTTTGCTAATTCTAATGCAGTGATTATGAAACCAATGCAAATGTGAAGTTGTAAACGTCTAATACTGTGATAATTGGATTTCATGCATAGGTCTTTGCCACCAATTGTTTTTGAACTAAGTGCATTCTATAAATTTCATTTCATTGTATATTATTTTTCTATGATCCTTGTTTATAACACATGCCACATTGCAATTATTTTTGTTTACTAAATATATTCTCTTGCTGTTTTCAATATGATGACTCCAAAAAGGTATAATAGAGATTTCTAGTCCAATTAGTCAATAAATGTTGTTTTTTGTTTTGTTTTTGTTTTTGTTTTTTAAATTGAGAAGAGAAAGAAGAAAAATAGTTCCAGGTTGTGATAGTTAGGCTAATGTGTCGACTCGGCCACGTGTCCAGGCATTTGGTCAAGCAAGCACTTGGCCATTTGTAATACAAGAGAATTTATGGACTTTGGTCACCAGTGACTTTACTGTGTGGATTGCTGATTACATCTGCATCAATCAGGGAGATTGCATCAGCAATGGATGACACTTTTATCCAATCAGTTGAATGTCTTAAAAGGGGAAGTGATTTCAACATTCAGAGAGAATTTCCCAGCTCATCTTTGGAAAGCCAGCTAGCTTCTCCCAGAAACTCATCAAGGACCTTTCATTGGACTTTCATCAGACACCCTGGTTTGCAGCCTGCCTGCAGAACCTGGACTTGTGCATCCCTACTGTTGCATGAGAGACTCTCATAAAATCTCCTATTATTGACAGATATCTCCCATTGATTCTGTTTCCCAAGAGAGCCCTGACTAATACATGGGTTAACTGAGTTAATCTCTTAATATTATCATGCAGTTGGTTCTCTGTGCCATCATATGTCAGGACTCAGCTCCTATTTGAAACATTTCTAGAGTTCATGAATGCCGTGATGTTACTTATGGGTACACGTTTAAATATAATAGCAAACTTAATTAGATGATATTTTGTTAAGTTTGACATATATGGATGGATAGCTGCAGAAATGAGTCTCCTGTTATAATACTTACATGAAAAATAAGGGTTTTATGGAGGAGATGTGCTTGATGCTAATAGCCTTCAAGAATGACAGTGTCTAGAAGACATGTGGTTCTCTCCTAAATGTTAATCTCTGCTTACTTAGTGACAACCTTGATTCATGTTTGAATGTTCAGAGCACCACCACCACCATTTCCCCCATGGAGCCAAGGAACTTAAGGAAGTTAGCTCCATCATCTCATGATATTTTTCATTGCGGTTAGGCATGTGACCTGATTTAAGCCTTAAAATTGGAGAATGGAATTCCTGGAAAGAGGTTTCCTCTTTCTCCTAAGACAGCTTCTGGAAATATGAGCCACACTTTCTGTCCCTGGAAATGTGCAAGAAATCCCTGAGAGTACTTGGCAACCCTCCTGCCATCATGAGGTATAATCAACTTGAGGATGAAACTCAGCCACAAGATACAAGGTGATTGGGTAGAAATAAATCAAGTGCTGACATCATTGAGTGAGAAAATCAAACTAACACTGAAGCTCTTAATTTTGCATTTATGTGAATCAATAAATCACCATTATTGTTAAGTGTGATTGAGTTGTTTTTTCCAGTATTTGCAGCCAAACAGAATGTTGAATACAAAGTGGAATTCTGAAAGCACATGAAGTGGTGGTGGGGTTACCTTCTAGATGGGCTGGTACAATGGCAATGTGTACATTTGTTCCACAGTTTGTCATTTAAATTTTGGTCACTGCTTAAGAAGGGTGGTACGAGAGGAGTCCTTCTGTTTTCTAGCCTCTTCTACATGGAATATTTTTTCTCCTGTCTTGCTCTTTACCTGCTTCATCAGTCTCAACTATAGACTGAGCTGTGCTTCTCTCAGAGGAGAGGACTTGATGAAAGGGTAACTGAATTGATAGTAGGAGGAATCAGGTACATGAGCCACAAGGAGAAATCTATCTGTGATAAAGAAGAAATAGTGTGTTAAGAGAAGATAGTTTAGGTATTGATTTCTTTTGCTATATGACTATGTCATTTCAATTAAATCTAAAATTATGAGGAAATATATTATAAATGAATTAGTTAAAACAGATGGAGTTAAATCATCTAAATATACTTACAATTTGGTTCTTAGATTTCATCAAACTTTTGATAAGAATAAGGATACCAGATTATAAATCAGTGGTAGTATATGAACTAAGTTTTTTTTTTTTTTTACCTGGATTGAGAAATAAATTGTGAAATTTAGATTTGGAGCTTAAGGAAAACGGAATTTAAATCAGAACAGTGATTATGCTAACATGTCTATAGTAAAATTCCTATTTAAAACATTTTAATAGGAGTATTTGAAAAAAATGGCTATGATTAAAAATTTTATAGATGATCTTTTATTCTCAAAACATAAGAATTTGTATAAAATGAAGGCCACTAATATATTTCCTGAATTGATGTTTTGAGTGAATTATCTTCAAATTTCCCATTATTTCTGTTCATGTTTATGGACTCTGGGCTTTTAATCTAAGTATATGAAATTTGGAACAATTAGGTTAGGCCTAGATTTGTATACTTTTTTTTCTTTAGGTTAATATAAACTTTATTATTTAGAGCAGTGTTAGAAAACATTGCAAAGAGAGTACAAAGATTTCCCACATACCCCTCACTGAGTTTCTCCTATTATTAAATCTTAACCATGGTATATTTGTTAAAATTAATGAACCAACATCATTAATAAATAAGGTCCCTGCTTTATTCATGCATACTTAGTTTTTGCTTAATTCTTTTTTTATTGGAGAAGTTGTGGGTTTACAGCACATTCAGACATAAAATACAGGATTCCTCTATTTCACTCTATTATTAACAGCTTGCATTGATGTGGTACATTTGTTCCAATTGATGAAAGCACATTTTTATAATTGTACTATTAACTATAGTTCATGATTTAACTTAGGATTCACTGCTA
>JAQZBX010060773.1:0-11271 GCA_029593785.1 Cabassous unicinctus
TAGCATAATTTAACTTGAAATAAATTGAGCTTAGCAATTTTAAATCTCAAAGGAAAGCTATTAAACAGAGACAGCATTTTAAAAGGCTACAAAATCTTGTCCAAAATACTTGAAATGTAGATGATTTTATGAATCTTTCCTATTAATGTACAGAAGCCACACACAGAGAGGTTACAATGCTAGAAATAAGATTCATCTGGGAGTTTCCAATATACACAGGTATATCTGTATAAGTAATATTTATACATATTTTCAAAATTTAAATCAACTTTATTGAGGTATAATTAACATTCAAAAAAATGCACTCATTTTGAATGAACACTTTGATGAGTATTGGCTGATGTATTCCAGTGACCACTATCAAAATCAAAATATAAAACATTGTTATCACATCACAAAATTTCCCTTATGTCCTTTAGTGGTCAAACTCCCACTGCCTCACCACCCCTAACTCCAAGGCAACTGCTGTTATGTTTTCTGTCCATTCAATTACTTTTGCCTGTGTAAGAATCGCATATAAATAGAATCATATCTATTGCCATCTTTTCTGATTCTTAGTTTGCTAACTTCCATCATATAACTACGCCTACCTTTCTTTGCCGGTAACACTACCAACATGGCATCAACTGGTTGGCAAAATTGTTGAAAATTTAGCCATCAGTTCTTGCAGGCTGGTTACAAATTGGCTCCAACAAATCCCTATATATAACACAATTTGTCTATTTACATATTAGTGCATGTTTATGTTTTTTCCAGGTTGGGCTATTGTAAATAGAGCCTCTGTTAATATTTATGAATAAGTTCTGGGTCAACATATGTTCTTATTTTCTTGGTTTAATACCTAGGAGTAGAATTGTTTGTTCATATGGTAAGTGTATGTATTAGTCAGCAAAAGGGGTACTAATGCAAAATACCAGAAATCTATTGGCTTTTATAAAGGGTAGTAATTTGGGATAGAAGTATACAGTTACCAGGCTGCAAAGTGTAAGTCACTTTGCTCACCAAAGTCTGTTGCCACGTGTGGGAGCAAGATGGCTGCTGATATTTGTAAGGGTTCAGGCTTCCTCTTCCTTGTAAGGCTCTGTGATCCCAGCTTCTTTCAATATCAGATGTAGGCTGGAATAAGTCTTGTCTCTCTCACAGGGCTCATTTCTCTCCAAGCTCAGCTGCTCTGCTCTCTCCACAAGGTCAGCTGCAAACTATCAGGTGAACAGCTTGTCTCTTTTCCCAGGGCCTCTGCTGTGTCTAATGGAGCCTTCTGTCTTTCCTCACATATCTTCTTATCTGTGTATTTACTTCCCAGGGCTCCAGCATTAAAACTCTAACTAACTCCTCTGCCTTCTGAAATGGCCCAATCAAAGCCTTAATCATAATTTAATCAAGTAAAAGTGAAACCCCTGAATCCAATATAATCTAATGTACCCAGAGGAACAGACCAATTTACAAACATAATCCAATATCTATTTTTGGAATTCATAAATAATACCAAATTGCTATAGTGTATATTTAATTTTATGGAAACCATCAAACTATTTTCCAAAGCAGTTTTACCACTTCATAGTTTGACTATGGTCACATCCAGAGAATTAGTGGTAGCTTTATAACATTAACAGGAGATGCATGTGAGAGAAGTGCAGGAGGAAGGCTGGAGAAATTGGAAAATCACATAACATAGAGTTGATAAACTAGAGATAGTTTTGAGTTTATTTTGCTAATGGTAATTGAGAGACATGGAAGGGACTAATATGGGAAAGGAGTGGTTAGATTTGGATTTCTGAGCATTAAATTTGCTAACAATTGGGAAAACAAATGGGAAGCGTATAGTATGACTGAAAGCTGTACAGTCAGAACACTATTAAAATATTTCACAAGAGAAATAATGAGAGTCTAAGGAATTAGCATTTGAATGGGGTTGGAAAGTATTTGGACAGTAAAGTTGTCTATAGTTGGTGATTAAGTAGGTGTGAATAATGAAGAAGAAAGAAAACTTAAAGATGACAAGATTTTTCTTGCTTGTGAAACTGGGTAGTATCATTAGTAGAAATTGAGACTAAATGAAGAAAAATGATGCTCTCTCTCTCTCTCTCTCTCTCTCTCTCTTTCTCTCTTTCCCTTCATCCCTTTCATTTTAATGAAGGGAAAGAGTGACCAGTGTCCCAGAGGTTCTGTTTTTAATATGTGGAGTTTGATTCACTCATGGATCATACCAGCACCTCTTCTTCCTAACAATGTGACTTTGATCAGGTTACTTTACTTTAGAATCATTTTAGTTATCTGTTAAAACTGGAGAACAAAAGAGTTGTTGAGGAGATTAAATAGGATAAATACAATAAAAAATGTTACCTGGAAGGTGATCTCCCTGAGGTCTGGGACCATGCCTTAATGATTCAGCATGACCTGAGTACTTCAGGATTATTTCCAGAATTAATTAACTCAGGTAGAAATGTCTAGCATGCAGTAAATATGTGATGTAGAAGCATAAGAGAAAGGTCTAGATTAGCAATAAAAATTTGGATATCATCATCCTGCTGTTCCTCCCTGTTTCAGTCTCATTGCTAAAGCAAATACCATGTGATGGGTTGGCTTAAACAATGAAAATTTATTGGCTCACAATTTTGAGGCTAGAAGTCCAAATCAAGGTGTCATCAGGCAATGCTTTCTTCTTGAAGTCTTGCATTCTGGGATTGACTCTTGGTGATTTTTGATCCTTGGCTCCTCTGTCACATGGCTATGCACATGGAAGCCTCTCTGGACAGCTCCCTTCTCTTCTGGGTTCCATTAATTTTCAACTTCTGCTGCTCTTTCTGTAGCTTTCTCTCTGTGTGTCTTGATTTCACTCTGCTCATAAAGGACACTAGTAATATGATTCAGACCCATCCTGATTGAGGTAGGCCACACCTTAACTGAAGTAACCTCATCAAAAGGTCCTATTTACGGTGAGTTCACACCCACAGGAACGGATTAACTTGAAGAACATTTTTATCTGAGGTCTATAGCTCCACACCCTCTCACCACAGAAAAAAGAGGACGTGAGGCATCTCTTCTCTGGTGTGGTACATATGCACACTTGTGTGCTAGGATATGTGGTAAATGGGTAGGAGGTTGGGAGTGGTTATTAAATATAGAGTTTCGAGGATAGAAGTGGATGCTGTTGATTACCTCTCAGAAAGTATAGCAGAAGGGAGAGTTCATAATGGGTCTCATATGGTAGGAAAGTGCGAAAAGTCCCTAAAGAGGTCCTAAACATAAAGTCAAAAACAATCTGGGAATTATATATCTTCCTCACTGCAGAATGAGTCAGAGTATCCAATCTCCCCTTGAACTACCCACTAGGACCTCTTAAGATACACAATTGTCAATAGTGATTGCTGGTTGCTCTGGAGACTCAGGAAAAGTAGACTACAAAAAGTAGACTACAAGTCTCCTACTGAAAAAAAATTGCATTTTTTCATTCATTCAATTCTGAATGGAAATCAGAACTCATCAAAGTGTGCTTCTATTTTATTATGGTTTTCACTTCTTTTTAAAGTGTCCTGTTTTAAAACCTGACAAAATAAAAACATTATTCTCTATAAGAAAGACCGTACTTTGATTCATATAATTACAATGAATAAAACACTTCAGAGCTCCATCAAGCAAAAACTGATCAAAGGATTTCATACAATTATTTATTCCACGTCAATAGTCAAGCAATATCCTAATATTACCTTTACAACTTTCAAAGTGTCTGCCTGATGGGGGCAGACTTCAGTGTTGTCCGATGACCCTGTGCTCTGAGCAATAGTTGCTTGATGATGATGAACAGGGAGAAGGTAAGAAAAGAAAAAGGTTCAACAAGTGGGAAAGTGGTATGCTTAACCATTTATTTTTTTATAGGGATAAGGATTTGGGCCTCCATCTATATCCAAGTCCAGCTGACTGTGCCCACACAAGTACTCATTTTGTATGATTTGTATCTATTTTTTCACTAATGTAGAATTGAGGAATACACATATAAAAAGGGCAGTATTCTGGGCTTCTATACAAAGGAATTTGAAATATGGAATTTGCATATGTTGTTTATTCACTCTCACTGAAAACATGTAGATGTCTTATGGGAAAGAGTGCTGTTAACTTTTAAATGCCTTACATTAGAATGAGGCTTATAACGTTAGAATCTTCTTTTTCCTCAAAAAAGAAAGACTATTATGTGGAACTGTCATCAGTGAATTTCAAGACACATTTGGGGAGGGTACTCAAGATTTCCAATATTCATTTATATGAGCATGTAAAGTTAATACTTTGTCTCAATACTTGAAGACTGTAGCAGTTTCATACTGTTTATGAATTACAAAAATACATATTGGATTATGTTTGTAAACTGGTTTGTTCCTCTGAGCATATTAGATTATATTGGATTCAAAGGTTTCACTTTTACTTGATTGAATAATGATTAAGGCTTTGATTGGGCCACATCAGTAGAACATTTAGTCCCCGCTCACATTGACTCAACAGAGAAAACTACAAGGGACAGGAGTTAGTTGGAGTTTTTTTAACTGGAACCCTGAGAAGTAAGCACACAGAGGAACTTGGTCATGAGGAAGGAGAGAAGGCCCTGGGAAGAGAGATGAGCCATTCACCTGAGAGTCTACATCTGGCCTTGTAGAGATTGCAGAGCAGCTGAGCCCAAACAGAAATGAGCCCCGGGAAGAAAGGAACACAGGAAGCCCGAACCCTTGCAGATATTGGCAGCCATCTTGCTCCAACACATGGCAACAGACTTTGGTGAGGGAAGTAACTTATGCTTTATGGCCTGGTAACTGTAAGTTTCTATCCCAAATAAATACCCTTTATAAAAACCAACTGAATTCTGGTATTTTTCATCAGCACCCCTATGGCTAATACAAGGACTGTTGCATATTTTACCTTTCTTAGATTTTATTTTCTTATTTGACATTAGGACTTTCCCTAAATTGTTATTCCTGCAATAATTTAAGCATCTAATTCTTAAGAGAATCTTATAAGCAATATCATTGTGCTGTAGGTTGGAGAGGATTTGATGTAATAATATAGAGAAAAGTTTACTACTGAACTTTTTTTAGCAGAAGGGGGTGTGAAAAATGCAATGTTTTGTTTTAGAGAGGTTAATCTGGAAGATATTTATGGTATGGATTTTAGTACATGTAGACTTTGTTGTATGACTATATATTGCCTTAAAATCCTTCAGCTGGGTGTGTCGCATGTGTATGTATGTGTAAACCAACTTTACTCTTCACTTCAAAAGCAGTTGGTTGATTTGAATAATTCCTAATCTGGAATACATACTCCAGACATTATTAGTTAGTGAGCTGGAATCCTAATCCAGAAGCCACTAAAATGTTTTCCAATATCTTTATCTCTGTCTGCTCTTGCAGGTTTATTAAATAATGCAAGAAATGATGGAAATAATTTTTCATTGGTGATATGTATTATCCAAAGCACCTTGATTTGCCCTCAGTTTGTATATTTCAGGGAAGCACTCTAAGCCCAGAAAATTTGATTCAACACCTGGTTCAGACATTTAATGAAGGCTTCTATCGTTATTTTAACAAAAGGGTAGCTGGAATCTGCTGCTAGAACATTGTCATATATGTCTTGAATAAGCCTCTCTTGCAAGTGTCTCATCAGAGTGCCTAAAATGATAATGAACTGGGATCTACTGAATGTATAAGAAAAGTTTAAACACTGCCTTTATCACTATCTCCTAAAATATGTTTGCATAGATAGCAGAATTCTGAAACTTATTTTTATCTTATTTACTATTTGGTAGTAAAATTGTAAAGAAGGAACCTTGTGGCTCTCATCTAACCAATCATTGGAGACTACTATTCAAAAGCCTAACCATTTTGAATGGTCAAACTGGATTGGGCTAGCTTGCAACAGACTGGTGATTTAAAATTAATTCAGAAAGCATATCAATAGTATCTTTGTGTGGTAATTATGATCTGGACTACTTTGTATGTGAATATGGAAATATTTGGGAAAGGTCTAACTCAAAATCTCTTTGCAAATTTTAAAGAAAAGAATTTCAAACTCAGATTTAATTAAACTTTCCAATTTAAAACAAATTTAATTCAAGAACAATATTATAAAATATAAAACATATTTATTTCAAAATTGTATTTAGTAATTTTGACTAAACTAATAAGAATTAATAGGAATGTGGAACTGGAATAATAAAGTAATTTTTCAAAAAAATTAGATCCAGTGGGAAAAAAGACAGAACTTCAAAGATTGCCAGTGGTTTTTCTAGTAGCATATTACAAGCACTCTGGAAGAGTATCCAGCACTGTGTGGGATGATGGGACTGCATTGTGTTATGAAAACACAGTTGCACATCCTGTTCCATCCGAAATGCTGTGCTAGGGTGACAGATTGTATGTAGGTGAAATTTGTACTCAGTCTGTTCTTACAAAGGGCATTTTCATGTGTTGCCATTCCTAGGAGCATTTAATCCATTCTGAAGTTACTCTATCATTCCAAAGGAGTGCAATTTTATTTAAAAAACAAAGAATGTAAATATGCCTCTTGCACTATATGCTCCTCCCTCAATGAGGTCTTTTCCCCAATTCTTACTGGCCAGTGGTGAGGAGAATGAAAACTGTGGGAGGTAATGTTAAGGGCTTGAAAAATCCTTTCTTGCCACTAAAAAGCATTTTAAAGGACTTAACACTATTCAGATTATGTTCTGATATGAAGAAATTAACTGAGTCTATACTCCTGCATATGAAATTATGCCTGTAGCATAATAGGTATCAATGAATCATGCTGAATTAAAATGTGTGCATATTGGAGTAAAAAGTGGAATAAAAGACAATTTGGTCCTATTTGCAAATCCTCACAGATTAGTTTATTGAGTTAGATGTAGGTTCTTTTTAGAAGAACTAGGCCCTGGGTTTCAATCAAGGAAGAACAAGCTGGAGAAGCTCTGAACCTTACCAATTATCTGGAGACACCAACTCAAGCTGCTCAGGGGAGAGGGGGTCTGCCAAAAAAACACAAAAGGGCAAGACCTAAGAATGAATAATTTAATATTATCAAGTTAAAATTACTACAGCATTAGAAGACATTGTAAGAGAAAAAATAAGTTTACATAACATTATTAACTAAATCTTCATTATAGAAGGAAATAAAATAAAATTCATTGCTAATAAAACATGTAAGTCCTAATTACCTTTTTTAAATTTTGCAAATTCTGGTTAGTTGTTGGAGGTTAATATAAATTCACTTTAACCTTTAATTATTATTTATTCTTCAGCTTTTTACTGGTAAGAATATATTAATTCAAGACAGGAATCAGTTACCTTTGCAGCTAGGGTCCAGTAAGTCAATTTTATGTCAGGGTAAGGGAAACTTAGATCTACAGTTATTAAGTGAAAAATTGACAAGAGACTTTAATCATGTGGAAAGGACAAATTTTATAGACAATGTCTTTTTGGCTTTCAACTATAGAGCCAAAAGAGGATAAATTTAAAACACAGAGGCATTCAAACATACAAGTGCCCTGTAAATGTGAGTAAAACTAATATATAAAATTATAAAGCATAATATTTACATGATTTTAAATATATAAGAATTTTATATTTTTGGCCAAGATGGAGTAACAAGGATCAGGTTTACCCTCATGTCAGAAACAATTACCAGACAAAATATAGGAATTAATTAATTTCAAAATACAGACCATCAGACAACAAAGGACAATGATCACTGAGAGATGAAAAACAAATGAGTTGAATCCTAAAATTGCTCAGCTTACTGCTTGGGAAAGGTTTCCAGACTGCAGCACAGGGAGAAGGAAGAGCCCAGCAGACTCCCTAAATTTGAGGCAAAAGAGCTGGAAGTCTCTGAGAACAAAGATGGCTAGAATTCAGAGGCCAGAAAATCAGAGGACAGAGCTTCACAGAGAGAGAGTTCCAGAGATCTGCAGAGGGTCTCCCCAAAGACTCAGTTGGGTACTGATCAGCACAGATGTGCTGGGAAACTACCTGAGACTGGAGAGAGAACCACTCAAAAACATTAGAGCAGTGGTTCACAACTGGGGAAAATTTTGCTGCTCAGGGTATATTTGGAAATGTTTGGAGATATTTTTGGTTGTCACAACTCAGGGGGAGGTTGCTACTAGAATCAAGCAGTACGAGCCAAGGATGCTGTTAAATATCATGCAATGCATATGTATTACAATGAAAAAACATCCTTTAACTGATTTTTTTAAAAGCTGAAAAACTAAACTAATTCAGTGGAGAAATGATAGTTTTTTCAATAAATGGTACTGGAAAATTTGGATTCCCATATAAGGAGAACTTGAATCCATACCTTGCACTAAAAATGATTCATAAAATTAATGTAAAATCTAAAACTACAAAACTTATGAAAGTAAACATAAAAGACAATCTCTTTATCTTGGATTAGGAAAAACTTTTTAAATACAACAACAAAAGCACAATTCATAAAATTTTTAAAAATGATGCAATAACTTCATAAAAATTAAGAACTTCTGCTCTATGAAAGACACTCTTAAGAGAATGAAAAGGTATGCCACAGACTGGGAGAAAATTTTTTTTCAAAGCATATTACTGATAAACAAATTATTTCCAGAATATATAAAGAACTCTCATAACTTAAATGAAGAAAACAAACAGCCCAATTAAAAATGTGCAAAAGATTTGAACAGCCATTTCATGAAAGAAGATATAGGGATAGCAAATAAGCACATGAAGAGATGCTGAACATCAGCATTTCATTAAGGAAATGAAAATAAAAGCCATAAGGAAATACTAACACATACCTAATATAATGGCTATAATCCAAAAGACTGACAATACAAAGTCTTAGCAAGGGTATGGAGAAATGGGAATTCTATACATTGCTGGTAAAAATGGTACAATCACTGTGGAAAACAATTTGGCAGTTTCTTAAAATGATAAACAACACCTACTATATACCCCAGCCATTTCATCCCTATGTATTTCCCAGAGAAATGAAATCATATGTCCATACAAAACCCTGTACACAAATGTTCATAGCAACTTTACTTATAATAGCCCCAAAGTGAAAAGGACCCAAATGTCTGTCAACAGATGAATAGATTAACAAATTGGGGTATATCCATAAAATGGAAAACTATTAGCAATAGGAAGGAATGAACCATTGATTCATAAAACAATGACTGAATCTTAAAATAATTATACTGAGTGAAAGAAGCCAGGAAAAAGTACCTATTCTAATTTTTATATAAAATTCTATAAAATACAAACTAATCTACGTGGAGAAAACAGACCAATGATGGTCTGGGAATGAGAGTGGGTTGGAGGTATTGGAGAGAGGAACAGAAAGTGGTACTAAATTTTGGGGGTGATGGATATGGTTTGATAGACAGACAGAACGACAGACAGGAACTGAAGCTTAATCTATTTTATAGTTTAAGCATGTGCAGTTTAATGTATGTTTATTATATCTTAGTAAAGCTGTTGTTAAAAATAACATTTCCAGCTTCTGTGAGATGTTTCCATAAACTTATAGGCTCTCTTATGAGAATGCCCTGCTGCATAGTTCATATTTCCTTTAAATTTATCCTAAAAAGTATGTATTGAGAATAAAATTGTGGAACAAATTCAAAGGATGTATTTAAAAACGATTATTTTTTTTATCTTGAAGGGAACTACTATAAACATCATACTAAACAACAGAAAAATAATTCTTGAGATATTATGGTCAAAATTATAAGGGAATAACATCATTAAATGTAACTGCAAATTGACCTGTGAATTGAAAAGCAGAATCCAAAAATGGTAAGTTTCTTAAAATGTTTTTTTCTGCCTTTAGAGTAAAGGTTGCCAAATGAGAAAAAGAATGGACCTATTTTCTAGAATACTACCAGGAAAACATAAATATAGTCATTTAGAATAACTGAGGAAGTAGATGGAAAAATATTAAATGCTTGAACATAATCAAAGGTTTATAAATGGCAAACATCTGTAGATCCTAAAGAGTGCTCTTAGCATAATGTGAGCTGCCCTTGTAAATATCCAGATAGTGAAAGAAGTCCTCCTGGATTATTAATCAACTTCGGTGCAATAAAACGAAGATTATCCCTAAGGAAACCAATGGAGGACTTAAATTACTACAAATAAAAGAGCTAACATTTGCAAGCAGCTTGAAGCCAGAGACAGTGGGATCTGGGATCTTATTCGGTGTTGCTGTTGTTTTTTCCTTTAGCCAATGCCAAAACCAGTATTTGGCTTACTGGTGATGCTCAACAAATCATGGCTAACCTATGTGTTTTGGAAATCATAGCAGAGCCCAGCTTTTAGCAAATTGAGACTTCATACCAGGCAATATCAGATTAATAGAAAAAAAACTACATACCTCTCTTGTCTGGCAGCATGTTTCTGCTACTCCACCAGTGAGATTAATAAAGTGAGTCCAGGGCAATGCAAGAGGACCCAACTACAAAAGCAGCGTCACCAAGACAACCAGAATAGAGAAGTTTATTAAGACAGACGCTAACAAGCTATGGAGTTCAAGCATGACAGAAAAGCAATAGAATCATAGAGAAGGCAAGCAAATTCAAATTAATAAATCAATCTGATGCAAAGATTTGGAGGGCCTTCAAATTCCTGGTGTTATGATACTTAGAATAGCAATAATGCAGAGCAAGGAAATGGTGCAGTAGTACAAAAACTAATAAGCTGAGCAATTGTGGGATCTTGGTAATAAAGGGTGATGAAATTGCTGAAGGGTAAGAAATAGCAAAACTGTGGAGAAAAAAGATCTGAAAAAACGTTCCCAAAATGATGAGGGGACTTAAAATATTGTCAAGTAGAGGGTTTGGGAAGTTTAGCTGTGGAAGTGAAAAATATTAAGAATATGGAATCTATTATCACAACTATTGGTAGTGGGGCACATATGCTCATTAGTGAAGTTTTAGAGTAGATTAGGAGTTTAAAATATATGAATTGTGTTTTTATTATGGGACCTATGTAAAAAATGAATTTTCTAGAAACATAAACAAAGGAACCCAGAATCTTGCAAATTTCAAACCCTTCTCCTTTCCCCTGTGCAGTCCATAAAGTGGCTCTTCATCAAGCCTTATATTACTTTGCTAGGGCTGCTGTAACAAATTGCCACAAAAAGGTGGCTTAACACAACAGACATTTATTTTCATACAGTTCTGGAAGAGAGAAGTCTGAAATTAAGGTGTCAGCAGGGCCAAGCTACCTCTAGAGGCTCTAAGGAAAAACCTATCCCTTGCCT
>JAQZBX010060774.1:0-17240 GCA_029593785.1 Cabassous unicinctus
GGGTATTATTGACATCTTAACAATATTTTGTCTTCCAATCCATGAACACAGAATATCCTGCCACTAATTTAGTTACTCTTTAAATTTTTTTAGCAATGTTTTGTAGTTTTCTGTATACAAGTCCTTTACATCCTTGGTTAGATTTATTCCTACATTTTGTATTCTTTTAGCTGCTATTGTGAATGGATTTTTTTCTTGGTTTCTTGTTCCAACTCTTTATAGTTTGTGTTTAAAAACACTGCTGATTTTTCGGTGTTGATCTTGTACCCAGCCCCATTGCTGAATTCATTTATTAGCTCTGGAAGCTTTGCTTTGGATTTTTCAGGATTTTCTATATATAGGATCATATCATTTGCAAATAGGGAGAATTTTTCTTCCTCCTTTCACTTTTAAGCATTTTATTTCTTTTTAATGCCTAATTCCTCTGCAAGAACTTCCAGTACAATGTTGAATAACAGTGGTAACAGTGGGCATACTTGTCTTGTTCCTGATTTTAGAGGGAAAGCTTTAAGTTTTTTAGTATTAAGTAGGATATTAATCCTACTTGGGCTTTACATTTATGCCTTTGATCATATTGGGAAAGTTTCCTACTATTACTAGGGTTTCTAGTGTTTTTTATCAAGAAAAGATGCTGTATTTTGTCAAATGCCTTTTTTGCATTGACTGAAATGATCATGTGGTTTCTTTTTCCTTCATTCTGTTAATGTGGCGTATTATATTACTTGATTTTCTGAAATTGAACCATCCTTGCATACCAGGGATAAATCCCACTTGATCGTGGTATATAATTCTTTCAATATGCTGTTTGATTCAGTTCTTACTATTTCGTTGAATATTTTTGGATCTATATTAGTAAGAGACATTGATCTGTAGTTTTCTCTTCTTGTGGTATATTTATCTGGCTATGATATGAGGGTGATGTTGTTGATGTAGAATCAGTTAGGGAGTATTCCCTCCTCTTCAATTTTTTAGAAGAGTTTTGAGCAGAATTGGAGTTGTCTTCTTGGAGTGTTTGACAGAATCTCCCTGTGAAGCCATTTGGTCCAGGGCTTTTCTTTGTTGGGAGGTTTTCATTTATTGACTTTATCTCTTTACTAGAAATTGGTTTGTTGATATCTTCTATTACTTCTTGAGTCAGTGTAGATAGTTTGCGTGTTTCTAAGAATTTGTCCATTTCATCTAGGTTATCTAATTTATTGACATTAAATATCCTTTTATAGCCCTTTTAATTTCCAAAGGGTCAGTAGTAATGTCCCCCTTTTCATTTCTGATTTTCTTTATTTGTATCCTCTCTCTCTTTTTCTTTCTCATTGTAACTAAAGATTTGTTGATTTTATTGATCTTTTCAAAGAATCAACTTTTGGTTTTGTTGATTCTCCCTATTGTTTTTCCTTTTCTATTTCATTCATCTCTGCTCTAATCTTTGTTATTTCCTTCCTTCTTCTTGCTTTGGGTTTAATTTGCTCTTCATTCCCTAGTTCCCCAGTTTTGAGTTTAGGTCTATGATTTCACCCTCAACTTACTTGTATCTTTGACTTTAATGTGAGTCTCTTGCAGACAGCATATCATTGGGTCATGATTTTTTATCCAGTCTGCCAATCTCTGCCTTTTGACTGGAGAGTTTAATCCATTTACATTTAAAGTCACTACTGATAATACTAGACTTTCCTCTGTCATTTTGCTATTTAGCCTTTTTAAAGTCCTATACCTTTTTTGCTCCTTTCTTCTTCCATTAATGCCTGCTTTTATATTTATTTAATTTTTGTGTGTTGTACCATATTGATGCCTTCTCATTTCTATTTGGATGTATTTTCATCTGTTTTCCTTATGGTTAACATGAGTTAAAATTTAACATCCTAAATATAATGGTCATATTTGGTTTGATACCAACTTAACTTCAATGGAATGCACATATACATTTCCTATACTCCTCTGTCCTCTCACTTTTTATTGTACTTGTTACCACTTATATCTTTGTACATTGTATGCCCCAAACCTTATATTTATCATTACTCTTTATGCTTTTGCACCTGTAGGAAGTAAGAAGCAGAGTTACATACCAATCAATACAGTACAATAATACTGACATTTATAACTACCCAAAAAGTTACACTTACGGCAGTTCTTTATTTCACTATGATGCTTTGAACCACTGTCTAGTGTCCTATCATTTCAGTCTGAAGAACTCCCTTTCACATTGCCTGTAGAGCAAGTACATCTCATGATGAATTTCCTCAGCTTTTGTTTATCTGACAATGTCTTAATTTTACCCTTGTTTGTGAAAAAGAGTCTAGCCAGATATAAAATTCTTGGCTGACAGTTGTTTTCCTTCAGCATTTTAAGTATTTCAACTCACTGTCTTCTTGCCTCTATGGTTTCTGATGAGAAATTGGCTCTCTATCTAATTGGGACTCCCTTAAACATAACACATTGCTTTTTCTTGCAGCTTTCAGAACTATCTCCTTGTCCTTTGCATTTGATAGTTTAATCAATATAGAATGGGGTGTATTTTTCTTCGTGTTTATCTTGTTTGATGTTCTCTGAGCTTTTTGCGTGTGTGTAGTCATGTTTTTTCTTAAGTTTGAGAAGTTCTCTGTCATTATTTCTTTGACTATACCTTCTGCCCCTTTCTTTCTTTCTTCTCCATCTGAGACTTGCATCGCACAGCTTGATGGTGTCAAGCTGTCAGGCTATGCTTGCTTCTTAATATATTTTTGCTTATTAATATAATTTTAATTTCTTTTTTCTTTCTGTTCCTCAGCTTGACTCATTTCAAGTTTCTTGTCTTCAAGTTCACCGATTCTTTCTTCTGTCAGCTCTAATCTGCTCTTGAAACCCTCCTGATCATTTTTCATTTCAGTTATTGTGGTCTTCAACTCCAGTAGTTCTGTTTGGTTGCTTATCAAAATTTCTATATCTTTACTTAGACTCTCATATTGTTCATTCATTGTTTTCCTGATATCCTTTAGTTCTTTCACCGTACTTTCTTTCATCTCCTTGAGCATTTTTAAGATCATTTTTTAAAGGCTTTCTTCAGTATGTCCACATTCTCATCTACTTCGCTGGTGTCTTCTATATTTTTATTCTCTTCCTTTGAATAAGTGATCAGGTCATGTTTCTTTGTCTGTCATGTACTCTTTTGTTGCACTCTGTACATTTTATTATTTTAAAATTTTAATGCTGGAATTTACTCCCTGGGATGACTGTTTCTTGGTTTTGTAAACAGCTGGTGATAAAGCAAATTTTCTTTAGCTTCAGCACTCCTATCAGGAAGGTCTGCCCAACGTGAATGCAGTGTACATGGTTTTCCCTGTGTTTCTGGGCCTCTGTCTTGCCCTGGGTTTTTTGCTTGTTGATTGATTTGGAGTTCCCGTGTTTAAAGGAATTTGGTTGTCCTTTCTGTTTTCCAGGGCAAAAACCTCCCTATCATGGATATTTGAAGCTGGCAAACCTTTGTCCCAGACTGTCTGCCTCTATAGTTTTTCACACTTCATTTGTTGTCTCATGCTGCTTTTGCCTGGAAGGGAAATTCTGGAAGAAGGGTGTCACTGGGAGGACTTTCCCATGTTAGTCTTTCCCATGCAAAATAGGGCCAAGGACCCATGAAGGTAGCACAGACTAGCTCCAAAGTGCCCTGTAGAGGGGATCAGGAAGGGCACCCAAAACTTTCCCAACAGCTTCCCAAAGCTGAGGTTTCCTGGCCTGCCCATCAAATGCAGCCTTCAGCTGTTTCCCTCAGCCCTGAAGAAGCATTTTGTCTTTAAAACTCCACTGCTTCCCCCTATCAATGTCAATGAAAGGTTGAAACAATGGCTGCCATAGCCTTTGTTGAGGGCCATGTTGAAACAATCACTGTTGCCACCTTTGTCTGGGGAAGGCTGAAAGAATAGTTGCCCTCAGCCAGGACCCAGCAATCTGAATTTGCTAATCAAAAGCTGCGATCAGTGATCAGCTGTGCTCACCCCTATTCTAGGGGAAGTGGGTTTTTATGTTCCTTTCTGTCACCAACAGCTAGACAGGGACTAGACACCATGGCAGCCTGCTGCAAGAGTGTGGAATGGGTGCCAGTAGCCACCACAGAGCAATTCACAGTTCTTTACCATAAATGATCATATTCTTCCTCTTTTTCTTCCCTGGATTCTGTACAGTGTTCTTATGTCCTCTGGAGTTTCAAAATAGTTCCTGCTTGTTTAATAGTTGTTCTGGTGGAGAAGATGAACCCTGGAGCTCCCTACTCTCTGCCATCTTCCCAGGAAGTCTTGTTAAATACCATTTCTTAAGTCCCCAGCTTCAACTAGAAAGTCAATTGCTTTTCTATGAGTAGTATATAAATCCCCCCAATTATCCTTCCATCATATCCAAGATAGAGTCAATTTTGTGGTTTAGTTATTGGATCAGTTCCTCTTCATAATAAGTATGGGAATTTTCCCATGTTTTACCTTCCCAATTTGAAGAAATCTTCCCATACCTCTCCCAACAAATTTTAGTTGGCTCTCATCTTAGCTTACCATCAAATTTATGAGCTGTGAGCTTTCATTTCCACTAACAGCTGTGCTGGTATTCCCTGGATCCACTGCAATAATACTTAAGAAGAAATTCATAAGTGCATGGCTTGGAAAGACAGTGGTAGACTCATGAGGCTAAAGAAAAGAAAGAACATTTCTATTTCCTTTGGGTTTGATTTTAACCAGACTCTAGACTGACAAACTTTTTGGTCAAATGCGACTACTTTAAATACCAGGATATTGTGTTTGTTTTTTCTTACACTTGATTTTAATATTTCATTTTTTAGCTAGAAACTATAAGGCATCATTCAACAAATATTTATTAGGATGTTATGTGCTAAGTCCTGCTGAAGATAGAAAGAAAATATAAGGGAATGGCAATATGTTGAAAGGAAGATCATAAAGAAGAAGTGGAAAGATCAGGGAAGAATTAACGACATGAGTTGGGTCAAAATTTAAAAATAATTGGGAGGTATTTTGACTGATGGAAAGGAAGTGATTGGCAAATAAAAGAAAGCCAGCCAAATTGGGAAATATTAGGAAATCATAGTTAAATGGAACTTAAGTGCCAAATTTTGAAGTCCCTTCAAAATCCAGCTAAGGAATTTAGTCTTTATGCCCTGGATAAGAATTCATTCAAGGATTCTGAATAATAAAGTAACATCAAAGAAATGATATTTAAGATTTATCTAGCAACATTAGGTAGTCTAGTTTAAAGAAAAGTAGCTTGGAGGCAGGGGGACTAATAGAATGAAATTTCCTGGGAAGATAGAATGAGTGTGCATGTCCTTTGACATTCAAATGGTCTGACTCAAATCCCAGTATGGCCTCAAGCAGTTTACATAGCTTCTCTGTGGTTTCACAGGACCCCCATATGTAAAATGAAAAAGTTTTTTAAAACACAAAAGTCTGTGGTCAAGGTTAAATCAGGTAGTATATGTAAAATGCCTAGCAATTTGAATTCTCTCAGCCTTTGTTTATTGGGGAATGTCTTTATTTTGACTTCTTTTTGAAGGATATGACAGTTTGAATTTGTGAATCCCCAAAAAAGGATTGTGTTGTTGAACTGATCCATTCCTATGTGTATGAGACCCTTTGATTGCATTAGATTCAATTAAGGGACCTTGATTAGATCATCTGATTAGAAAACTTCTAATTCGACTATGTCAGTGAGGTGTGACTCAGGTTGGGTCTTCATCCTCTTGCTGGGCCTTATATAAATAGAAACACAGAGGAAGAGACATACAAAGAAAGGGAGCTGCCATTTTGATCCTGTAATGTGAGAGGACTTCAGGAAAACAGAGAATTCCCAAGAGGCTGAGAGGTCTCAGAGTGTGGAATCAGCAGAGCACAGAGGCACAGAAAGAGGCCTCTGAGGGGTTCTGTTTAGCACCATGTGTTGCTGTCTTAATTGAAATTTGCTTATTTAATTTTGCATTTCTTTTCCCAAAGGCAGAAATTTGTTTAAAATCTCCAGTCTTCATTATAACTTGAATACAATGAAAATGTATTTACATTGATGTTGGGGCCCCTATTCATTCTCCCATAGACAAGGCAATATTGTACAGTGTTTCATATCATCTGGATTCATATACAGATTCATCTTTTTGATAGCAGTATGATCTTGGACAAGTTATTTAAAATCTTTGTGTCTCGGGTTCCTCATCTTAATTCAGCATAATATCATTTTCCTATAGTCATAGTAAGGTACATTAAATATTTAAGGGATGGATGGATGGATAAGTGAGGCTTTCAGCCTAGGAAAGAATAACCAGGTATTTTTTGTTATTTTCAAGATTTTTGATTGGTCCACCATATACATAGCCATAAGTTTCAGGTGGCAAGGGCATCAAGAACTTTCTGCAAATGGACCATAATCTTTGAGAGGTGTCTGTGTCCCTAGCTCATCATTTATATTCAATAAATCTAATTTATGTATTCTCACAGAAGCTAATGAGAATTAATGAACCAAAGATTCTCTTGAATTCAGAGTACAGGCATACCCCATTTTATTGAACTTCACTTTAATGTACTTCACAGATACTGCACTTTTTACAAATTGAAGCTTTGTGGCAACCTTGTATCAAGCATGTCTATTGGCACCACTTTTTTCAAAACTTGTGCTCACTTCATGTCTCTGTGACATTTCAGTAATTCTTATAATTTTCAATCTTTTTCATTATTTCTATATCTGATATGGTGATCTGTGATCAGTGATCTTTGATGTTACTGTTGTAATTATTTTGGGGTGCCACAAACTGCACCCGTATAAGGCAGCAAACTTAATAAATGTTGCATGTGTTCTGACTGCTCCACCAACTAGCCATTCCCCCATCTTCCTCCCTCTCCTCAGGGGTCCTTATTCTTTGAGACACAACAATATTGAAATTAGGCCAGTTAATAACCCTACAATGGCCATTCAGTGTTCAAGTGAAAGGAAGAGTTGCACATCTCTCACTTTAAATCAAAAGCTACATATGATTAAGCTTAGTGAGGAAGGCATGTGGAAAGTCAAAACAGGCTGAAAGCTAGGCCTCTTGTGCCAAACAGCTAACCAAGTTGTGAATGCAAAAAAGTTCTTAAAGTGCTACTTCTGTGAACACATAAATGATAAGAAAGTTAAACAACATTATTGCTGATATTAAAGAAAGTTTTACTGGTCTGGATGGAAGATCAAACTAGCTACAACATTCCCCTAAGCTAAAGCCTAATCCAGAGCAAAACCCTAACTCTCTTCAATCCTATGAAGGCTGAGACAGGTGTGGAAGCTGCAGAAGAAAAGTTGGAGGCTAGCAGAGGTTGGTTCATGGGATTTAAGGAAAGAAACCATCTCCATAACATAAAAGTGTAAGGTGAAGCAGCAAATCCTGCTGTAGGAGCTGCAGCAAGTTATCCAGAAGATCTAGCTAAGATCATTGATAAAGATGGCTATACTAAACAACAGATTTTCAATGTAGATGAAACAGCTTTCTATTGGAAGAAGATACCATTCTAAGACTTTTATAGCTAGAAAGAAGTCAATACTGGCTTCAAAGCTTCAAATGACAGGTTGACTCTCTTGTTAGTGGCTAATGCAGCTGGTGACTTTAAGTTGAAGTCAATGCTCATTTATCTTTCCAAAAATCCTAGGCCCCTTAAGAATTATGCTAAATCTTCTTTGCCTGTGCTCTATAAATGGAACAACAAAGCCTGGATGACTGCATATTTGTTTACAATATGGTTTACTGAATATTTTAAACCCACTATTGAGACCTACTGCTCAGAAAAAAAGATTCCTTTCAAAAGATTACTTCTCAGTGACAATGCACCTGGTTACGGAAGAGCTCTGATTGAGATGTTCAATGAGATGAATGTTGTTTTCATGCCTGCTAACACAACAATCCATTCTGCAGCCCATAGAGCAAGGAGTCATTTCAACTTTCAATTCTTATTATTAAGAAATGCATCCTGTAAGGCTATACTACCATAGATAGTGATTCCTCTGATGGATCTGGGCAAAGCAAATTGACAACTTTCTGGAAAGGATTCACCTTTCTAGATTTCATTAAGAACATTTGTGATTCATGGGAGGAAGTAAAAAAATGTCAACATTTAAAAAAATTTTTTAAGTTGATTCCAACTTTCATGGATGACTTTGAGGGGTTCAAGACTTTAGTAGAGGAAGCAACTACAGATGTGGTGGAAATAGCAAGAGAACTAGAATGAGAAAGGGAGCCTAAAAGTGTGACTGAATTGCTGCAATTTCATAATAAAGCTTGAACAGATGAGAAGTTGCTTCTCATGAATGAACAAAGAAAGCGGTTTCTTGAGATGGAATCTACTCCTGGTGAAGATGCTGTGAACATTGTTGAAATGACAACAAAGGATTAAGAATAGTAAATAAACCTAGTTGATAAAGCGTTAGCAGGGTTTAAGAGAATTGACTCCAATTTTAAAGAAATTCTACTGTGGGTTAAATGATATCAAACCTCATTGCATGCTACAGAGAAATCTTTCACAAAATGAAGAGTCAATCAGAGCAGCAAACTCCATTGCTGTCTTATTTTAAAAAATTGCTGCAGTCATCCCAACCTTTGACATCCAGCAAACTGATCAGTCAGCAGACATCAACACTGAGGTAAAGCCCTCAACGGGCAGAGATTATGACTTGCTGAAGGCTCAGATTATGGTTAGCATTCTTTAGCAATAAAGTATTTTTTAACTAAGGTGTGTACATTGTTTTTTTAGACATAATTCTGTTGTACACTAAATAGACTACAATACAGCATAAATTTATAAGCATTGGGAAACCAAAAAATTCATGTAACTCCCTTTATTAAAATATTCATCTTATTGTGATTGTCTGGAACTGAACCTGCAATATCTCTGAGCTATGCCTGTAATCCACACCCATATTTCTGTGGCACAAAACATAAATGCATTTGGGTAGTTCTCTTCACTTATCATTCCCTTTTCCCCTTGAAGTTAATCATTTATCCACATTGCCTGTCTTGCCTTCCTCCTCTCTCTCATCCTGACCTGTCCACATACACACTGAAAGAAATATCTGCATTCACATTTCATATTAGCCATTTGAGAAGTCCTTATATTTGAAAATAGATTTCCTAAAAGAAAAAAAATTTAATAAAAAATATAATAGCAGCATATTCTATGCAAAAAAAAATTTTTTTCTTGGAAGAAAATAGTTGGCATATTGGTTTCCTTAAGTATTCAGCACAACAAACATGAACTGATCTTAGCCCAACACTTAAGCTAACTCTGGAATGACACCACTTGGGTTTGAAACTCAACTCCACCATTTGGTACCTGTGCCTTTTTGTTGTAAGTTACTTCTCTGAGACTTTGTTTTCTCATCTATAGTGGGGGGAAAATAGTATTTTTCTCATTGGCTTGTTGCTGGGATTAAATGAGATAATTAAAGCATTTATTTGCACATTACCTGGCACATAATAATATGTTATTAATATTCCTATTCTACTATGTATTAGGACCTGGGAACATTTATATAGAAATGGGCAAACACTTTAATGGAAATATGTAAAAAGTACTAGAGAATTTAGATAAGAGATCAAGGAAGAAAGAAGGCAATGCTAGTGCCATTTTCATTTTACAGATGTGGGAACTGAGGCTTGGAGATGTTAAGAACTAGAAGTGGGTTAATTTCCCACAAATTTTCAGCAAACTTCAACTTCTCAAATATATAATTTGCCAAATGATCAATTTGTTTCATTTACCAAAGGTACTGATTTAATGAAAATGGTTTTAATAGCTTCAGTAGAGGAGGAAACAAAATCAAACAGGAATATCTTAAGAGCTTCAAAACGAGAGTGAATTTTGATTTCTGATTTTATTAAAATTTTATTCAAACCAGTGTCACCATTTCTTATGGAAATGTCTCCGTTTCTACTGATTTCTACTTTACTATTGTTTCTGTTTTGTCAGATTTTAGCAATTTTAGAATTTTTAGGATTTATCTTAGTCAACTCTTAAAATTATTTCTTCACATTTTCTTATTTATGGTCAGTAAGTATGAGAAGTACTATTCATTATAGTCTACAAGAGCAAAATGTTCAGAACAATCTTACTTTCTCTACAAATGTTGAATTTATCATTTTATATCCAATATTTCAACAAACTTCTAACACAGTTGTTTATTCCAATTGTCCCTTATCAGCAAATAAAATTTCAGCATTCCCTATGTGATAAGATTTTTTTCAGGTTATTAAGATGCTTTAAACTTAAGCTTAAATTCTTAATTTAATTTAAATAGTAAATGTAATTAGATCTTACTTCAATTAAAATAACTGAAAATTGAACCTAATTTAAAATATTTAATTCAATTAAAAATTGAAATCCAATTTAATTTTAATTTAAAATTAAAATTTAATTTGTATTTTGATTATTCAAGATACGTCTGAACTTAAATTTTAAATAGCTACAGATATAAACTGAAAGCTGATATGCTATTTGAGATGTTGGCAGCAGAATATTAAAAGTGTTTAAAGCGTGAAAAAAGACAAAGTGACATTCACAAGCATCTGAAAGAAAAGTAAATCCACACGCCAAAGAAAAAGCTGAAACAAACCTATGGTGTATGAAAACCAAAATGTTGGTTGGAAAATAGAATTTCTTATGGGAATTTTTAATCATTTTTTTTATTCTTTGCCCATTTCTCAACTAGCATATCTACCTTAGTATATTTTCTATTCCTCTTAAGCCTAATAGTAAACATTTTTATCAAAACTATCCAGAGTAAATTTGGTTACTTGGTTATATGGGTAACTGATTATCAGGAGAATTGACCTGCTTCGTCTGTAACTTTCCCAACGTTACACGGTGACACCCAGCTTTAGAACCAAAAACTGCCTGCTGATGCTCTTTTTGTGCCCTATTTCAAATAAAATGAGTCAAAGAAACTCAAGTCTCACATGGTTAGTCTACCTTTGCCATGTTTACATGGTCATAAATTACCAGGTTTTGTCAATTTAACCTGAAAATTTAAGGAATACATTATGTTTCTCCTCAGGCAATTCATGTTAAAGGGTATGTCTCCTTTTAATGTTCTTAAGAGTCTCAGCTAAATATTCTCTCTTTTTAATCAAACAAGAGGGAGTTCCATTTTCTGGTTCCCCAGTGTTTTACCAGAGATTATATTAGTTACCTCTTCAAAGAGCCAAACCTTTTAAACACACCATAATATTTTTTATGGCTGTTTTCACTCCTTAAAGGAGTTGGTAAAATTCTCTCTTTTAGAAGAAAAGCAAGATGATGCACCAAGGAGAAAAAAATGTATTTTCATGGGTAACCAAAGAAACAGAATAACAAACAATGGTTACCTCTTTCTTCTAAAACTTAACAGTTTTGTCTCATTATTTTGAATATAAGGCTAATGTTTATGAAACTACTGTCACCAAGGTTTGTAAAAAAAAGTTACTGAAATACGTATTTATCTCTTTTCAAGAGTTAAATAAATCCCTATTTACTGAAAAGAAATGCCATACTTTTCACTGATTTATTTCCTTCCTGTAATATTAATAAAAGACATTTTAGAAAAAGCCAAGAAAATTAGGAAAGAGCAAGGAATGGTGCACCACACACTGTGTGTACGTGTTCAGTAAATGGCATTTTATGTTGATAAGGAGGAGGAAGAGAAAAAGGAGGGGGACGTGTAATTCTCAGTACATTAGTTTTCTTAATTTATGCAGGAAGATAGAATTATTTAGTCACACCTCTGTATTTAATGTAAAATCAATGATGAGGCAATTACTAAAATGTAAATCAGGCAGAAGACAATAAGAACTAAGATCTATTTTTTAAATCATATTTTGGTAAGCAGAGAAGAAAATACTATTTCACATTCCATGATGTGTTTTAGGAATAAAGAGGATTCAGAATTTTTTTTAAGCATTATGGCATGTCAGCATGATTATTATTTTAGGTACCAATTATCGAGTGCCAGATTATGTGCCAGAAATATATTAATTTATTTAATCTTTCAGGTAATATTATCACCACTATTTTATAGAAGAGAAAACTGAAAATCAAAGCAGTTAAGAACCTTGTCCAATGTCTAATGGCTTGCAAGCAAAAGTCAAGACTGGTAGCCAGTAATAACTCTGAAGTCTGAGTAGAATTAGATGTTCATCTTTGCTGTTGTTTCACCTCAAGATGCAGCGTCACTTAGTGATTTATAGAGCATGAACTCTAGCACCAGACTGCCTGTGCGTGAATCCTGGCTCTGCCACTTACTACCTATATGACCTTGGACAAGTTACTTAACTTCTCTGTGCTTCAGTTTCCTCATCTGCAAAGTGCATTATTTTAAGGACTGAATGATTTACTATACATACGGTAATTAGATCAGTACCTGGTCCCTACTCATACTATATAATTGTTAGCATTTATTATTATTTCTTGCCCAGGATCTATTCCTCTTTTTGTGGAAAATACAACTCACATTTTTCTTTGGGGAACCATCCCTCCAATGTTCTTAGTCCAAGTGATTTGAATAGGATAACTTCATCCTGGTTTCAGACATAAAAATATGCCCCAAGCCTACCCACTCAGAGCAGTGAATCCCCACTACCACAGACATTGGTTCAACGATGGGATTAGGACACAAGGTCATCCAGTGAAATTTGATTCTGGGACTTTCGAGGGACTGCTGGGAAGAAAGAAACTCTTTTTTCAATTGGACTGAGAGCCATGAGACTGTAAGCTTGGCATTTCCTTTCAGGAAGCACCATGAGGAAAGAGAATACTTGAGAATGAATTCCATGTGGGACAGAGCAGACGTAAGTGACAGAGAAGTAGAGAACCAGCTCCAAAGGCATCATTTGAGCCCCTGGATCCAGCTTTGACTGACTGTGAACTTTAAAGGTAAATGAACCAACTTAACCTTTTGCTTAAGTCAAACCCAATTTGATTGGGTTTTCTGTAACTTGCAAACAAAACTGTCCTGATACCTCTACTATTCTCTTTATATATATATCATATATATATATATATATATATATATGATAAGCCTCTATTAATTTTGTGCTACTATTACTCTCTCCCCTCCAAAATAAAAAGTGATCCAGAATTATAAACAGTGCTAAATTTTTTACATAAAATACATCATTTGGTCCCCACACTTATCTCCATGTTATAGAGGAGGAAGCTAGGGTCTTGAGAAACTAAGTAAATTTTCTAAATTCTTATTCCTGTTCATTTACCTATATATTACTCCATTTTAAAAAGTATTTAAGTGACTTATCCAGAGACAACTAGCATCTGGACAGTAAGGATTGAAATTATGGTCATAAAATGAAAGGAAGCTAGGTAAAAGTTTAAGAACACAAACCCATAATGTCCTGATCATGTTTTTTAAAGCAGGCCCACAAATTTGGCTCTAAGCATCCTAGCGGCCAATGAAAAACCTTAAACAGATACACTATTGACAAGATGCATAAGAATAACTAAACCAGAAACTGATTTCTGATACAGAGGTGTAAGAGACTTTTGTGCCATGGGATCTCAAAGAGAACACTTAATAATGAACAATGTCCTTAACTACCCACTGTAACAAGTTTCATGAGATGGTTTCTCCTAAGGGTCCTTAAATGACAGCTTCAGAGAACAGTTCCGTAAATGTAAATATCTGCCTAATATGGTGAGAAAGAGGAAAAGCTGATTCTAAGACAACAGACAGCATTGGGCCAAAATGTTTTATTTAGTGTAGTAGGGGGCAGTTTTAGCTTGACCTGCCGCCTTTCCCTGGGGCCCACAAATACACTCTGTGCTCAGAACCAGTTGTGTCAGCCTGGCAGGATAAAGCATAATCCCCTAGGCGATAAGGGGACTGCTGGCATATTCCTTCCACTACTGTCCCTAACACATGTAAATATTCACTGGAGACAGCCTGACTGTGGTGGGCAGGTTTTACAACATCCAGTTCACACCCCGGTAGTGGTAGAATATTTGTCCCTGGTGGGGAGGGAGTGGGTTCCTCCACTGCAGCAGCACATGACCACAAGAGAGGGGTACTGTGCGTAAAAACTCTCTCTGCCTCTGCCATGAATTCAGACCTCTTGGCTTTGGGAAACCTCCACCCACTAGCGAAGATGACCTTTCTCTGTCTCTTCTCTATGTGAGTAAAACATCTTTCCACCAGATCTTGCGTGAGTCGTGGCTGCCCTGACACCTGTCCTGGATTGGATTGACATCTCTTAAGGTGTCCCTCCTTCTGACCGACACTTAGAGAAAGTATATGTTTTCCCATTAAATTACATGAAAAATTTAAAGGCTGTATTAGTCAGCTAAAGGGGCGCCGATGCAAAGTTCCAGAAATCTTTTGGCTTTCATAAAGGGTAATTATTTGGGGTAAAGCTTACAGTTACAAGGCCATAAAAAGTACAACTCAAGGTTGCTTTCCCACCAAAGTCTGTTGCCACATGTTGAAGCAAGAGAGTCACTGATCTCTGCCTGGTCTCTCCTTCATGGGCTTCCTCTTCCTCTTGAGGCTCCGTGGGCCCAGCTTCTTCCCAATCTGAGCTGTAGGCTGGCAGAGGCTTGTCCCTCGGGGCTTCCTCTCTCTCAGCGGCAAGCTATCAGGCAAATAGCATGTCTTTCCCAGGGGCCCCAGGATAAAAAACGACAGAGCTCTCTCTCTTGCCACATGTCTTCTTGAGTGAGTGTCTGTTTATATCAGCCCGCCAAGAGGGCCAATATTCAACCCGAGTTAAGCCTCACTGACTAGTCCAATCAGAAGCCCTAAATTGATTTTATTAAATAAACTTAATCAGAGGCCCCTTACTGAATTTAATGCAATCAAAGGGTATCACACCCAGAGGAAAAGATTGGTTTACAAACAAAATCTTTCCCTTTTTGAGATTCGTAAAATAATCTCAAACTGCCAGAAAGGCATATGGAAATGTAAGTGTAAATAAGAATTCTCCTCTGGTATGTGGCCCTCTTCTATCTGTTTCACCTATAGACAGTGACATGGCCACAGGAACATCTTGCAGCTGCCCTAGTAGACAAATTGAGATGTTCCCCTATGCGGTCTCCAAACAATGGGTCACTGGAACCTTCCAGATTTGAACGTATCCCTTGCTCCACTTATTTGGATGTTGCAGAAGGCAACAGGATGTGTCATAAACAGAATGGAACCTAAATTCTATAGCTCTCAAGAAAAGGCAATTAAGAAAAATTTTACAGACCCTGTTTGAATTCTCCTGCTTCACTGAATGATCAAGTCCTCAATTCTTGATAAAGGAAAAGAAAAAAATAAAAGGAATATTCTGTCAGGGTGTTTGGTGTGATCATCAAATGTTATCATAAAATTCAAGGATTTTATTCTTCCCTTTCCCATGAGTTGCCACGAAGTCATCCCCCTCTTCATAAATCTTATCCATTAAATGAAGACAGATCAAGGGGCAGAGAAACTGACAACTGAGGAGTAAGCCCACACTTAACATATGGCTTCACATCTAGACTCTCTGGCTCCACAGAAATGAGGCTTTTAGAAGCATAATTTTATATGCCAATTTAAAATTCCAAATGCTACTGAAGCAAAAATTACTCTTGATTATAATTCCTTAGTATTATTATATGTGAGAAAGATAAATTTAATGTGAGCTTTCTGATTCCTGGCCAGACTGCAAGTCTATGACATGACATGGAAGTTTTGGTGATTGCACTACCTCCTATACCCGTGAAACTATTCCCTGCACAATCCAAGGAGAATATTCAGAGAAGCTATACCCTAAGAAAATTTTGGGTTTTTTTTGCATCTGAAAATACTTTGTATAATTTAAAGTACAATGTATGTACTAGGTAGGCACTACCATGAAAATAATTCCGTTACTTCAGATTGGTGCAGCCAATACCGTTTAATTCCTAACATCCTCGACATGCAACTATCTCACAACCCCTATCAGTACTAAGTGATTAAAATTCTGGAAAAGAAGCAGGGAAAAGAGGTGATGATAAACTAAGAGAGATAAGAAGTTATTAATAGCTATCAAATTAGACAGCTTTGCTGAATAAAAAGGATAGAGTTGGCAGTTTCATAATTGCCTCTGATTGACTGATATGACAAATCAAACAATAGAAGATGACATCTCTAGAGAACTCCAAAAAGCACTAAGTCATATATATCAAAACATGAAAGCAGATACTCTTTTTTATTTATTTTTTTAAACATATGAATTTTATTGATGCATATTGATAAAGCATACAATTTATCCAAAGTGTACGATCAATGGTATTTGGTATAATCACATAGGTCTGTCTGTCCTTATGCCAGTGCCATGCTGTTTTTACCACTGTAGCTAAGTAATATGCTTTAAAGTTAGCAGGTGAGAGTCCTCAAACTTCAAAATGTCATTTTAAGACATTTTTGGCTATTCGGGGTCCCTTACCCTTCCAAATAATTTTGATTATTGGCTTTTCAATTTCTGCAAAAAAGGCTGTTGGGATTAATACTGGGATTGTGTTGAATCTGTAAATCAGTTTGGGTAGAATTGACATCTTAACAATATTTTGTCTTCCAAACCATGAACACAGAATGTCCTTCCATTTATTTAAGTCTTCTTCAGTTTCTTTTAGCAATGTTTTGTAATTTTCTGAATACAGGTCCTTCATGTCCTTGGTTAAATTTATTTTTAAATATTTGATTGTTTTAGTCCCTATTATAAATGTGGTTTTTTTTTTTTCTGATTTCCTCCTCAGATTGACATCAGTAGTATTTAGAAATGTGATTGATTTTTGCATATTAATCTTGTATCCCACCACTTTGCTGAACTTGTCTATTAATTTCAGTAGCTTTGTTGTGGATTTTTCCTAGATACAGGATCATGTCATCAGCAAATAGTGAAAGTGTTACTTATTTCTTTCCTATTTGGGTGCCTTTTATTTCTTTGTCTAGCCTAATTGCTCTGGCCAGAACTTCTAGCACAAAATTGAATAATAATGGTGACAGTGGGCACCTCGTCTTGCTCCTGATCTCAGTCTTGCTCTTGATCTCAGTGGGAAAGCTTTCCGTCTTTCACCATTGAATACAATGCTAGCTGTAGGTTTTTCATACGGGCACTTTACCATATTGATAAAGCTTCATTCTATTCCTTTCTCTTGGAGTGTTTTGGGATGTTGTGGGAGGTGTGGGAGGTGGGGAACATGGGAATCCTTGTAATTTCTGAGTAATAATTAGGTAATCTAAGCACCTTTAAAATATATATATATATATATATA
>JAQZBX010060775.1:0-17236 GCA_029593785.1 Cabassous unicinctus
CTTACCTCCTTACTGTCTATTTTTCCCTTTCCTGAAATCTTTGGCCCCTTGCAACCAGAAGGAAAGGCAGTGTTTAGATAAGATCATGGATTAATTGTCTGGTTGCTTCAAAAATACTTTTAAAGGGTTCTACCCTATTTGACTTCTGTACACTTTTAATATCAAACAGTCCAGTCCTTCATAAAGTATTTCCCCCATGCTAGCCCAGGTCTTGATCTTCAGAAGCCTGAGAAGAGGTAGAGTGTGGAGGCTCTTTGGGCATGGCTGTGATGTGCCCAATTGAAAACCATTCCCTCTGAAGGGTTACAAATTATCCTGCTTAAAATCCCATTGCCAACTATACTGGGGGGAAAATTAGGTACACTTATACTTAGATTGCTGCAATAAATGCCTATAATGCAATAAACAATACTCCCCTCTGATGTGACTCTTCATTCCAGAAAAATAATCCCTGCAGCCTTGTTCTATAGAATACACAGCAAATGGATTATTTTACCTTATCCTGTCATATACCATAATCTATGCCAAATCCCTTAAGTCTTTTATATTGTTGAATTTGAACTGAAAACCAAATGGCATCTGTAAAGATACATAATCTTAGCATCATTCTGAACTTCTTTTAAACATCCAATTGGACAGATACAAAAATGGTACAAGAGCTGGGATCAAATGTAGTAAAAAATGGTTAGAGCAAACATTGCCCATTTCTAGTATTGTTACTTCCCCCTAGTCATTCACACACTGTAAACCACATCAATAAATAAAGCAACTGGCTTTTCAGTAATGTACACTTAAATAGTTACAAACATATATATGTAGAAAAAAGGATATGGTAGTGCAAAAAAATAAATTATTAAAACAGAAAGATGTATGAACATTATTTTATACAATGCTATATAAAACCTGAAGCATTTGGAATGAGACCTCAAAAGTCAGTGAAATAATGCAGCAACATTATTAGTATCTTTGCTTCACATTTCAACCACACAGTCATTCATCTATGAAAGCAAGAAAATTAAAGCAAAGCCATTTAAAACTTTCAGAACATTTTATGGCAAAATCAGTTTTTCCCCTGGGCTCTTAAACACCTCTGTTGTCCATGTAGTAGTGCAGCATGTCAAGAAGCAGCTTGAGAAAGTTTCAAGCAGGTCATATTGTTTTGGTCTTTCTACTCAATTTTTCTCTGTGATCAACAGCAGGGTAATGCCTCTGTTAAGGGAATTCATCTTAACTCCCTTCTGTTAAGATGTTATTGCAATTAGATATATTTACAAGACTCCCCTAGGGTAGTGAGGAGGGTAAGAGCGCCTCTTTACTAGTTTTGGTTTCGGGATATAAAAGCCAGGACTCGCCGAATGCCATTCAGTCTATCCTTTAAGGACTTCATTGCTAGGAACGGGAGCTGAGCTCGGCTTTCCAAAGGAAGAACGGCTAATATCCACCAGCACCAGGCTGGACCATTAGGGTTAATCTGCAACAGAGAAATACAATAGGTTCATCCTAGTCCTCTGAAAGTGATATTGGTCTACAGGTTTCCAAAGCCTCAAGGTAAACATACCAGATAGAACTGCTTCTGTGTGTGGCAGAGATTGCTATTTGCCTCTTTATCCATGTTCCCCTTGTTTTATCTGGGTATATAACCAACTAGAATAAAGACTACATTTCCTAGCCTCCCTTGCAGCTAGGTGAGGCCATGAGACAAAGTTCCAACTAATAAGGTATAAAAAGAAGCAATATGGGTAACTTCTGAGTCATGCTCTGGGAAAGGAGCATGTGCCTTCCACCTTCCTCTTCCTTCCCCTTTCCCTTAAGCTAGAACAAGGACATGGTGATCATCAGCTTTCTTCAATCAAGAGGGCTACATTCTAGGGATGGTTGAGCTTTGTGATGGAAGGAGCCTGGGTCTCTGAATGATCTCATGGAATAGAGCTGCCCTATCCCTCCAGGAATTAAGTCCTCTCTCTTGTTTAAGTTAGTTATTTTTGGTATTTTAAGCAGACAAACCAATGTCTTAACAGATATACCATGGCTCCTAGCCAGTGTAACTTTACAAGCTGGATTATCCACTATACAGTCTCTTCCACTTATAAGATTCTGTTTAGGTCCTTTGGACTGATGCATATAACATGTGGGCCTTCAATTCCCATGACATCTTAGGTTTTGCATGTCTCTTTACTTCCTTCATTTCCCTGCTTGGTGCCTAAGGCAATAGTGCAGATATACCAGATATACCATGTCACAATACAGGGCCACAGCCATCTACTCCCCTGAAACCAAAGGCTATGGTTTATAGTCCCAAAGAACAGCAATCGCATTTTGCAAAGAAATTCTTAGAAAATACATTCACATTAGAAATCATTCTGTCCCCAGGTTTCTTTTTAATAAAGAGATTTCCCATCCCACATAAACCCTTTACCAACATTCCTTTTGTAAGCAGCTCCTCAGGCACACATCTTAGACATTGGTAACTTATTTCCTACTAAACCTGAAATGAGCTCTCTGCACACAACTTTTAGAAGGTTGGTTTTAGGATTATAGAGAACTACATTTTGATCAAACCACCTACCCCTGGGATTATTTGGCTCCCAATTGGTTCACCTGATTCTCTCCCAATCTCACTGCCCTCTTTACCTCTCTGTACCTCTAGCTTCATTTGAATTCTTTTCTGTCCCTTACTGGAGTCTGTAACATGCTCTTCCTCTTATTAACAGTGCTGAATATTAGATTCTCACAGGCTGAACTTTCTTTTCCAGAATCATTTAAAAAGATATCTAAGCTGATGTTAGTACTTGTGGCTGTTTCTAAAAAACCTCCTGAGGCTTAGAACATTCTTATTGATGGGACCATTGGGGCTACAGTATTGACTGGAGCAAAGTGAAGGGTACCTTTTATTTTTTATTCTTTTGCAACTTCACCAAAGCAACATGATGACAGTTTCTAATAAGAAATTAAATAAAACCTAAGATTTCAGCTTTCTGTGTCATTGAGCCCTTATGAATCATATTGTGGCATCTGTTTTCTCCATCGGAAGATGCTGTTCTCATTGCTAATCTCTATCTTTTGCCTGACTGGGGGAGATGCTTCCCAAAAGGTGAAGGGGAAGATTAAGTTGAATCATGAGTCTGCTCAGAGCTATGATGGAGTCATGAGTCACAGCGGTACAGAGCCAGTATCTGGGTCATTGGGAAGCACTGACTGGCCTTTCTCCCTTCAACACTCATGATGTCTTTGCATGGGGGAAAAGCCGCCACCTTTAGAATCTAGAGAAAACAAGACATTTCAGTCCATTAAGGAAACAGACTAGTGTCTTACAGCCTCAGAATACAAGAAGCAGAGGGGACTTTAGAGACCTCCTCATCCATCTACCTCATTTCAGAAGGGAGGGTGAGCTGAGGAAGGGGACGGGACTTATCCAAGGACACACAGCTAGAGAGGTAAGCAGGACCAGTCTTTTGTCAGAGAAGACAGAATATATACATTCAGATTTTTCAATTGTGAAAGACTTGGGAATGAGTGTAAGTAAAGAATCAAGGAAGTTACAGAGGTGGTGATGCAGGAAAGCCAGCTCAGAATATGAGAAAAGGTGATGGTGGGGAAAGATTTGTTTAGGATATCTCCAGCCTTGTCCTAAAAAGAAAGTATTTACTGAAATGGAATTCCCTGAAAGTACTCCCTGGTTTATACTAGGCAGGCAAAGCTTGTTGAAATTTAACTATCTCCAATTTCCTGAAAAGGTTCTGTTATCCAGCTTGAACTCTCACATGGATCTGTTCCCCCAGAAAAAGACTGATCCAGTAGAACCCAATTTTCTAGTATAGCTCAGCCAAGGGTACATTTAGTGATTGAGTCAGTTTTCTAAGGTATGGGTCATGCTAAATGAGATTGCTATAAGGGCCCAGATCTGAAGGGCTGATTGTGGCTAGGCCTGGGTGTGAAAAGTTCCTGTGGTCTTGCAATTGGAATTCTGTGGTAACTGATCCTAGCTTCTAGCTCCTGTAGCAATTGGTGGGGACAATTATGAAGCTCCCGGGAAGCTGCAGGCTTTGGTCTAAGCCCCCAGGACACCCTTTTCTTAAGCCATGGCCTTTACATGTGTCTTCTCACACCCTAACACATTACCATGGTTTCAGTCTGGATTCCCATTGAAGGTTCTTCTGTTGGTGGTGTCTATGCTTCCTTTCTCTCACTTAACTTACCTTTTGAAACCTGCCTTGGACCCAAGTTCCTACTGCTTTACTTTAGTTACTCCAATTCTGACCTGGGATCCTTTTGGTTTTACCCATTATGCCCAATGCCCAGTCATACAATACTGAAATGGATCCATCTTCTTCTCTGGGCTTGATTTATTAGATGGCAACCATGTACCCATATAATCACAAACCCTTGAATCTCTCAGTTGAGGGGGAATTCCATAACAAATAGAAAATTTTATGTACCTGGGGATCAGCATCTTTCTCTGGCATTGGACCAAAGTGATTGAGTATCCGATTCTTCAGAGATGATTTGAGTGAATGAAACCATGATGATGCCTGCTCATATACACAGTTATGTAATCCCATGAGCTCAGCACAATCCTCTCCATGGACCTGAAATTATCAAAGTGGAAGGGAAGCATTCTGTACCTTCTCCACCATTCCCAGAACTACTTTTAACACCTGTCTGTCTTTGAGCATCCATTTTGTCTCCCTCTGGGATGGGGTCACCCATCCAATCTCCTATGTGATATGTGAAAGGCTCCTCAACCAGATGCTGTACTGTGTATAAGAACTGGAGGTAAGAGGAAAGCGAAAGATTCAGCTAGGTAAATTAGCTGAAAGAGCAACACGTATAAAAACCAGAGGTTCTAAGAGCCCTGATTGGAGGGGTGCTCTTAAACTAGGTTATGTTGGATTATACCTCTGCCCTTTTCATTTTTACATCTCTTTTCCCATTGCTCACTGGGAAGAGACATGACTGTGTCTGTGTCTCAATGTGAAACTCTTATCTTCCAAGCCAAATGCACGTACTCATTGATCAAATATGTACTAACCTTGTACTATGTATGTAGTGAATGTAAATATAAATGAGTACAGGATCATTTACCTCTTCTTCCACCCAGTAGCTCAGAAAAATCAAGGATTGATAAGATATGTCATCTTTCTACTTTATGGGATGATGGATTATTGGGAAGGGTTCTTAGCAAAGTTACACATTTAAAAATACACATGCATACATGAATCTATAATTATCTCAAAATAAAGTTTAAAATACATAAATATGTAAAATGTAATTAAATATTAAATAGAAATAGAAATACACATTTGTAGAGCCCACTCCAGATCTGTCCCTTGGTACCCCTGACACAGACCTAACTCCTGGGATAGATAGGGCCTAGGGTTGGTCTAGGGTAGCATTTCTTATGCATGAAGGCAACTCAGCATCTAAGCAAGGAGAGTCAAGACAACAAGCACTCTTCCCACCATTCTAAAATTGAACAGCTATCCAGCAGCATTCAGTGTTGTTGCAGCAATTTGGTGAGAAGTCCCAAGGCCCCCAACGGTTCTGCAACCATCTTTGTAAGACAAGATACATGGATAGCTTAGCTTTGGGATTCTTGGCAACTGCCACCTTTACCTTTTGATCTTCAATATATTCAATGTCAGCGGTGTTGTAACCATCCCGCTGGCCCTGATGGAGCACCTTGAAGCGTCTCTTGCCGATGCTATCAACCACGGAGCGGCCATCAGCAAAAAATTGAACATTTCTAATCTCTAGGATACAGCCATATTCTGCAAACCTGTTTATTGAGAGTGGAGTTAAGAAAGTAAATCCTTGAGTTCTGTTTCCCTGGCATAGCCCCCAGCCATTTCTGTAATTCCAGGATGTGCCTTGAGGGACTTCTGCCTATTTACCTGTCTCAGGATCTAAAGCTGCTACTACAAAACAGGCAGTGCCTGTGTGGAAAAAAAAAATCTTGATGTATAATAATAGCTACCATTTATTGAGTACATACTACGTACCAGGTATTATGTTTAAGTGCTTTATGTGCATTTACTCATCAATCCTTCCAACAAACCTAATGAAGTGGTACTATTATTATACCCACTCTTAGATAAGGAAACTGACTCACAGAAAGGTTAAGTAACTTGCACAAGGTCAAACTTGCTCCAAGGCTGGATTCAGAATATGAACCCAGGCAAACTGATTTCAGGGCCTACACTCTTACAAACCAAGTTTTATAATATATACCACCTGTTTAACAAAATATTAATCCTGGGGTTCTTTTAAATAGGCAGCCTCTCAGATGGTAACCTAGGGGTCAGAAGTCCCCTGATCCTTACAAATTACAAATACTTATGTTCTAGAGCTGGCTAAGTGTCATGAGCTATAAGCTATACCTTCCCACCTCCTGGGAGCCTCCCAAGGTAAAAACAAAAACAAGCAAACAAAAAAACCACCAAAACCAAAACCAAACCAAAAACTCTCTCCACCCATCCTCTCTTTATTCACTTAGCTTCTCACTTACCCTTTGACAGTATCTCCAAGGCACATGCCAAACTGTCTTGTGCCTGTTTCAATGCATCTACGAATCATCAGACGGTAACAAGGCTCAAAGATGTGCAGGGGACAAGGAACGGTGGGATAGGCCATAGTACACACGAAAATAGGCACATTCTTATTTAGGCTGTCAGAAAGAGCAAATGGCATAGAACTCAGGGAAATGGAGGCAGAACACAAAAAGGATGGCCAAACATCATCATATAAAAAGGAGACATCAAGTTTTGATGGCTGATATAGACTGAAATGCAACTGATGCTGTGAGATGAGTAACATTATCTGGTGCAGTGGTTAGTCTAAGGGCTAAGAGATTAAAATCGACATTCTACACATCATTCTAGTTTGACTGAAGCAGTTCTTTAGTACCTTAACTTTGTGGAGGATATTCATACCTCTTATAATTTTATTTCTTTCATGCTCTCCCCTCAAAACCATCTCCTCTAATGTTTTGCTGGCAGTATGGGGAAGGGTACTGATGACATTAATTTGACCCAGTTCTCTGAAGGGTGGTGGAAAATTCTCTACAAGGTCCCTGTAGCAGTTTGGCATTATTTATGAATTCCAAAAACAGATATTGGATTATGTTTGTAAATTGGTCTGAACCTGGGTGTGATTGGGCCATGTCAGTAGGGTGTTGAGCCCTGCCCCTTGGTGGGTGAGGACTCACAGATAAAAGACATGGCAAAGGACAGAGTTGGAGTTTTGATGTTGGAGTCTTGAGCTGGAGCCCTGGGAAGTAAGCACACCGAGGAGCTCGGTCAGGAGGAAAGAGAGAAGACCCTGGGAATGCAAACAAGCCATTTGCCTAATAGCCTACAGCGGGCCTTGTGGAGATACGCGCAGCCGAGCCCAGAGTGGTGCAAGCCCCGGGAAGAGAGGAACTCAGGAAGCCTGAACCCTTGCAGACGTCGGCAACCATCTGGCTCCAACACGTGGCAATAAACTTTGGTGAGGGAGGTAACTGGTGCTTTATGGCCTGGTAACTGTAAGCTTCTACTCCAAATAAATACCCTTTATAAAAACCAACAGATTTCTGGTATTTTGCATCAGCACCCCTTTGGCTGACTAAGACAGTCCCCATGTGCATCTCAAATTTTCAGAGCCCCAGAGAAACTGCATAGAAGACCCAGTGGGGAAGAGGGAGCAAAAGAGAGGAAAGAATATTCTAGCCCAGTGATGCTCAAGCATTCCTATTCATCGGAATTACTGGGGATGCTTAAATCCAGATGACTGTGCAGTCAAACCTCCAAAGATACTGATGCAGTAGCTCTAGAATTAGGATGCAGGAATCTGCATTTCAATAAGTGCCCCCACAGAAGATTCAGATGACACAGCCCATTGGGGAATCACAAGTTGAGCCAGCTCCTCCTGGATCCCTGTCCTCTTAGTTGTCCAGCAAACCCAATACAGGAATATCTGAACCTAAAACCACTGATAGATATGAGACTGGTCAAATCTCAAAAGGAGTAAGTTTAGGATTCCTTTAAATAAAAAGCCCTTAGTATATTCTAGTATTTGTTAATACAACATTAAATAATATTTGAGAAGAGGTCTCAGAGAGATTCAAGGTTAAAGAATCAGAAATAAAGATAAACGTGCCCTAAGTAGTTCTAACATAATTCAATGAGAAAAAAAGGATTTCTAGATTTTCAGAATGAGAGGCACATTCAAACCAGTGGCAGAGTTCAGAAATAGTCTCTACAGGGTGGGCAAAAACCACAATGGCTTTGCCATCAGGAACCTCACCGCTCAAATCCCGCAAGGAGTTCTATTCCACTGGGCATGGGAAGAGAGGAGGGGAGCAGTATGAAAGGCAGAAATTAGTGATTGCTTTCTGCCTTTTATGCTAAGTGAGCTATTCTTCAAGCCAGGTGGAGAGCTTGGAGCCCCACTTAAACCCCTGTCTGTACTCTTCACCCCTCACACTATCTGTGCATGGCAGAGGAAGCGTGTAAAAAGTATTGCTATTGTTACTAAGTATTTATTATGTATTAGCTCATTTTATCTTCATAACAAGTTCATGAGGTAAGAACTATTATTATCCCCAAGCTACAGATGAGGACACTGAGGCTCAGGCAGGTTAAGTGACCTGCTTAGGGTCAGGAAGTATACTCACTTTGTGGTAGAACTGGGGCTTAGACACAAGTCAAAGTTCTTAACCTCATACCACTCCCTCGTGTATTTAAAGAATCTTCTGAACACTTCTAATCCTTAAGTTGCCCTGATAAAGCTGCTCCAATTTACTGCTGCTGGTGATACTCTGTTATTAGAGCCAAGATATGCCCTGGTCAATGGTTGGACTTATGCTCCTTCAGTGGTGTGCTGATAAATGTTTTTAAAATGACTCTTGGCAGGGGGTGGGGGTGGGGGTGTGGATCCAGTTTGTAGCATTTGCCAATGTCTGTGGTGTAAATACTTCCACCACATGGCTGGTTTCAAGCTACCAACATGATATTACTGAACAAGGAACTGGGAAGAGATGTGCACATTCAGCTCTCGTGAGAGCTGGTATGAGTGAAACTGAAAATAGAAACATGCATATACACACTTAGAAAGTTCTTCCATTTCCTCTTCATGAAGCCTTCTTCGTTCATTGAGTTCTTCCGGAAGGAATTTAGCTATTAGCTCTTCCATTATAACATTTTTGCTGTATTTTCTTGATGCCAAGCACTATGCAAGGAAGAACAAGGCAATTAAACACGATGCTGTCATCAGAAAAACACAAAGCACTTTCTGATGTAATCAGCAGAATAATCAATTGACCCACATATTAGAGTACTTTTTGGGCCCATAAATTAGCAATGGATACTATTATAATGTATGTATTCTATGGATGTTAAAGTTTAGTTGAAAAACACATGCAATGACTCACTATTATAATTGGGAAAAAATATGTTAACAAGAGAAAAGCCTGCACTGAAGTTTTCAAAATCTCATAGCTTTCCTGAAACACTGAAATTGAGATCATGCTCTTTTCAAAAAAGGAAAAGAAATCCTTCCCATTCCTCTTTCTGGTTATTGTGCTTAACAAGCTCACTGAAATGGTCTTCATCTGACATGTGCTGAAAGTCAGTGGTAGCAATGTTCAGGGAACTAAAAGGCAATTTTCAATCATTGATCCTTTCCTGCCTTGGCCCAACCCCACCTCACACCAATGTTTGGCTTGTAGATATTTCAAATCTACACACTTTTCCCCCCTTTAACTTTAGGAGGAAAAATAGCTAACAGCTGGTGATTTTGTTTATTTGCTTTTTTAAAATATATCATCTAAGTATCCTTGAAATTATGTTATAAACTGTGATTTCAGGACTGACCCAGGCTCGCTTGTCACTATTTCTCCCTTCCCACATACCCCTAACCCATGCATATCCGAGGATCTGTAAGTGGTGGGTATTTAACAGCGTGAATCATCAGACAAAGGTAGATTCAACATCAGTGGAGAATTGCTTGCTATGAAAACTAACTGCCCGGACAGATCCAGCAGGGCTTGCTCCAAAGTGCTGGTTTCAGACCATTTTTTCCCTTTCTCAGTGTGGGCTGTGTGTCTATTCTGCAGTGAACATGATAGGAATAAGATAGATTTCTCTATATAAAATGGTACAAGTGTGATCTTGTGTGAATACACAGAGATAGACTGGAGTATCTTCTAGCCCCTGAGTCCAGGATCCTGCAGTATGTGCTATCCCCTGACTACAGGAGAATCAACTGCTTTGCCCAGTCCCAGTCTGAGCAGTGACTCAGGAGGTAGCCAAATGGAGGTGACTCCTCAGCTGATGGTAAAGCAAAAAAACCTTGAAAAGGCACATACTAAAATGTTCACAGTGATTTTTCTCTAGATGATGATCAGATGGGTAGATTTTTCTTCTTTCCACAACATAAATGTATTATTTAAGTAGCTACAAAGACCAGGGGTTCCTCATCCACAATCAGCCCAGCAAATCTCATCCCTTTACCTAGGGAAAGGAATGACATTGGTTCTTCCCCCAACATCACATACACACTACCCTCAGGACTACCCTTGATGTTCAGTTCACTTTGTTCCCTTAGTTTACATGTTGGGCTGTTGCGAAAGCTCAACATGTGACTTCTCCAGACCTATAATCACTTAGAGATAGTCTTGTGCCCTCAACCTCTCCTTAGGGCAGACAGGGGTCAAGGAACATTAATACAGATTGTAAAATGTGGCACAAAAGTCCCTGAGGGAGGGAAAACAAGATGGTTTCCTGGGTCCTCTTGTTCTATAGGAAATTCCATTAGGACAACTTGAAAAACAAATGTGGGAGATTGTGTGAGTAACTTCAGAGGACCTGGAAGCCCAGAGTTTTTCAAGTAGCCAAGTATCTGCTAATAAATGCAGTAGCTCCCCAGGGATGGGACAAGGACCACATTGAAGTTCTGTGATGTTTTTCTAGGGACCTGGGAGCTGAGGTCTTCAAATCACAGAATAAATATTAATGATAAGGGGACATCAGAGCTCATCCAGTCCAAGCCTAGAGAGGACAAAAGATTCACCCAAGATTATACTGAATCAAGTATCATGCTGGGAATAGAACCAAGATCCATGTTTATCATCAATTTAATACTTTTGTTCCCAACACAAATTAATTTCACTACTGTCGGTTGATAAAAAGCTAGATGTTGCCTCATTTTCCTGAAGGAGGGGGGAAGGGTGAAATAGGAGAAATAGGTGGTCTGAGGAGGTATTCTGCCCTAGCACAGTGCAGAGACTTGGGATTCAATTTTGGGCACTATCTTAGTACCCAATTCCAAATAAGCTAACCCAACTAAGAACCAAACATATTGTTTTTACCTGTGAAAGACCATCTTTGCACAGTGGACACTTCGCATTGTGATCTAGGCATCTTTCAAGGCATTTTAAGCAAAAGGTATGTCCACAAGGTGTTGTGACTGGCTCATAAAATAACCTGAAATTTAGGAATCAAAATATAAGAAAACTGCAATAAGACCAAAAATAAAAGAGAGCTATTCAATGCTAAGGTTCATATAGCATATTTGGAAAACTGGAGAGGAGGCAGGGAATGTGGTTCTTTTCTTTTTTGTTGTTATATTGCTGTTTTTGTTGCTGCACTTCAGAAAAGCATTTGCTTTTCATTTCTGAGCTGTATTTAAATAATGCATTTATTAACATTTAAGGCTATAGCTAGATCTCTTTTGTAACATTAATTCTAGTCGGTAGCTTCTGGGGCATCCAGAGGGATTTTCTCCCTGTCTGGTCCCAGAAAAATAGAGATTAATGTCCAGATTACCTAAATAGGTTACATTCTACAAATATTTAGCCAACCTGTTCATCTGAGAATATGTAAACACACAGATAGAGACACACACACAAACACATACTTACACATTTACTCATTTAAGTCTTTCACATCATATTACTACAGAAAACTACTTGTCTTGTTCGCTGGCCTTGATTCTTTTTTTCACCTAAGCAATATTTACTGCCTGAAAGATCTCGAAATTGCACTTCTAACAAACATAACTGTCTTTTATATGGATGGATAATTTACCTATGGGCAGCAGAGTAATGTTGTTAATGTGCTACTGAAAAAAATACATATACTTCAATCAGATCCTATTTTAATTGCTTTGGGGGAGTTGACTATTTTCAAAGCAATCTGGGGATCCTTTTCTAAAGCTGTTCTGTACATTCAGAGATCCATGAATTTACTTTGCTTAAAGAAAGGCTCACCTGCCGCAGGACTAGTGGGTGGGGACAGTTGAAGATGATAGCTCAGGTGTAGGGCTCACACTCACAACGAGGAAGAGCACAGAAAGAAGGGAAAGATAACTGACCAGCCTACTTTGATCTCACAAGAGTGTTCAGTTAAGAGGAAGAGGTAGCCCCCTGCATAGCTCCCTCGTGTGGCCAGGAGGTGCACCAGCAGCCTGGCCCACACTGCCAGGCTGAGTAGAAGAATCAAAATGTGAGAGCTGAAAAGGACTTGAGAAGAAATTGAACCCACCAACTCAGAATGAAACTGAGTTCTAGAACCGGTGAAGTTGCTTATCTAAGTGTACACAGCTAAATGTTAGCAGATAGAAGTCTATCCATCTTCCACATGAATTAGAACAATGATTCCCAACGATTGCTGTGCATTGGGGTCACGTGGGGAGCTTTCTCTTTAAACAACTTTATTGTTGTATAATTGACATACAATACACTAACTTCAAATATACAATTTGATAATTTTTGACATATGTACACACCTATGAAACATAACCATCACCCCCCCAAAGTTTTTTCTTACTCCTTTTGAAGCCCTCCCTCCTGCCTCTCCCCACACCATGCACCCCCATCACCAGGAGAGCTTTTTAAAAAGGAATATGCAAGGGAAAGCATACCTACAGAGATTCAGATTCAGTCGGTCTAGGGTAAGGCCCACACTTAGGGTATTTTAAAGCTCCTCTGGTGATTTTAATATGCAGCCAGCATTGAGAATCACTGAATTATACAGTCCTGCTAAGCTCTACATAGGCAAACCTTCTGTATTGGTTTTCAAACATAATTATCAGAATCAACTGTAGAGCTTTAAAAACTTACACATTGTCAAGTCCCACATTGGCTAAAGTTTGCAATTCAGTAGGTCAAGGGGTAGGACACAGATTTTATACTTTTAACAAGCCAATGAGGATCTAGAGTAGGAGAGAAACTTCTCATATATTTGCTTTTTGCACTTTTTGAGTCATATCCTGTTTAAAAAGTAGTTAACTTGTTTAACAAAAGTAATAAATGTTCTTTATTAAATTGGCCAAAAAGTAAAATTAGCTTTCAAAAAAAATTCTTATGATGGAGGTCCTTAATAAGAACACTATGGCAAGAAGAAAAAATAAAAATAAGGAATGGAAAGGAAAAAAAAACAAATCTGTCAATATTCACAGATGGCATAATGCTGAACTTAGAAAATCTAAAAGAATCTGCTAAATGATTATTAGAATTAATAAGTATTAATAAGTTGTTGGATAAAAACACACACAAAATTATAATTATATATATATATATCAGCAATGAATGTTAGAAAATAAAAAATTTAAAGATGACATTTATAATTGCTTTTAAAAATCAAGTACCCAAGAGCGGATGTGGCTCAAGCAGTTGAGCATCCGCCTCCCACATGGGAGGTCCCGGGTTTGGTTCCCGGTGCCTCCTAAAGAAGACAAACAACCAGCAGACAACAAGCAGACAATGAGCAAAAACAATGAGCAAACAATGAGCAAAAACAAGCAGATGAGCAAGACAATGAGCAGACAACGAGCAGACAATGAGTAAAAACAAATAAGCAGGGAGCGGATGTGGCTCAAGCAGTTGAGTGCCTGCCTCCCACACAGGAGGTCCCAAGTTCCATTCCTAGTGCCTCCTAAAGGAAAAAAAACAGGCAAGAAGAAAAAAACAACAAGCAGATAATAAGCAAAAACAACGAGCAGATAAGGGCGCCATCTCAGGGGAAAAAAATCAAGTACCCAGGAATAAATCCAATAAAACTTTAGTAAGACCTCTATTGTAAAAGAATATAAATAAACACCTCATTGAAAGAAATCAAAGAAGAACTAAATAAAAATCCCAATAAATATCCCAATGAGTTATTTCATTTGTTTGTATTTGTGGAACTTGACAAGTTGATTATAAACTTTTATGGAAAGGCAAAAGGCCAAGAAGTGTCAAGACACTTATGAAGTGCAACAGTGTGGGAGGGCTTGCTCTACTTGACGTCAGGACATATTATAAAGCTGTAGTAATTGAAACAGTGTAGGACTAGCAAAACAACAAATAGATCTGTGGAATAGAATAAAAAGCCCAGAAATAGACCCAGACACAGATTCTTGATTTATGATAAATGTGGCACTTCAAAGCAGTGGAAGAAAGGATAGCCTTTTCAATAAATGCTATTGAGATTGTTGGATATCCATGGGGGAAGGGGATGAAATTGAATTGTGCCTCACAACATACACAAAACTCAATTCCATGTGAGTTATAAAAATAAATGTGAAAGGCAAAACTTTATTAAGGTTTTTAGAAGATAAAATGGAAGACTATCTTCATGACTTCAAGGTAAAAATATTTCTTAAACAAGATACAAAAAGCACTATAAATGAAAAGATTGATAATTTTGACTGTATTAAAATAAAGAACTTCTAAGTTCATCAAAAGATGCCATTAAGAGAGCAAAAAAGAAAGGCACAGAGTAGAAGGTATTTGCAACACATTACTTGTGAAGAACTGTATCTAGAATATACAGTTAGATAAAGAAAAAGGATAGAGAGAGAGCCCAATAGCAAAACAAAGACTTATATCACTAAGATATGTAAAAAATATATGTATTAATATTGTTCATAATAACCCAAAACTAGAAACAATCCAAATATCCATCTATAATAGAACTGATAAATAAATTGTGGTAGATTCATCAATGAAATACTATACCAAAATGAAAATAAACAAACTTCACCTACATGCAACAACATGGATAAATCTTAATAGTGTAAAGAAGACAGACGATAAGAATACATTCTGGGTGATTCAATTTATATAAGTTCCAAAAAACAGGCAAAACTAAATTATACTAAGTTCACAACGTGTACCATAAACTTATTGTTTATGTATGTTCATGTATGAATGATATACTTCAATAAAAATATATCAAAAACTAAATTACACTGTTTAGAGATGCATACGTGGGTGGTAAAACTATAAAGAATGACAAAGAAAATATAAAAAGTCAAGATATCGGTGGTGAGGGGAGGGAACAGTGATTGGGAATGGGCATGTGGGTGGTTTCTGAGGTCCTGGAAGTGTTTTATTTTTTAACTGAGAGGGATTATATGAGTATTCGCTTTATAATATTTTAAGAGAATACATTCATAGTTTATGCACTTTCCACTGTGTATTGTATTTCATCACATTTTAAATGTTTTTTAAAATGTTTTTTAAAATGTGATATGTAGCCTGATTTGGGAGCCACTGCTGTGATCTAAAAACTGGAACAGCCAAACCAGAATATCTCATAACAAACAGAGGCTTGTCCTCAGTAATCAGAGTCTTCTAATTCTGAATATTTTTTATACATTATTTGATGCTGCTAATGATGAGAATTTGCCCATTGGGCCTATTGTTCATTTCAGGATGTAATCCACATAAAGTAACAAAGATTTGGCTGGCTAATTAATTGCAATAATTACTGACATTTAGTGAGTAGATGAATAAATCACACACAAATGTTTCAAATGCGCCCCTCATCTGAATTGTAACAAATGAGAATGCTGCCACAGATGATGCATTAGATGCTGCTTTAATTCAAAGTTCAGATGCTTAGAATATATCACCTTTTAAAACTCAATTCACTTCTGCATTCAGGACTATTCTCCTACTCTACAAAGTGTGACTGGGTAAAGTGACTAGAAACAGATGAAATATACTGCCCTTGCTATCTCGGTTTGTGTGTGCAATACTATTTGGTTGTATAAATCAACCTTATATATTAATAGGTGTTAATTGTGATTAGCTTCATTTTACTATTGAGGAAATTAAGAGTCAGGTTAAATAACTTGTCCAAAGTCACACTGCTGCTAGCTAGTAAGTATCAGGGCTTGGGACATGAAGTCAGATCTGGCTCCCAAGCCCATCTTCTTTTTCTACTACATAACATAGCTACAACTATGTGTACAACTACATCTAAAATATATATCATGCATCTACCTGTAGATGCACATATTCAAACACATACTCCCTCCTTGCCCTCCCTCCCTGGCACATGCGCTCTCTCTCTCTCTCGCTAGCTCTCTCTCTCTCTCACATACATATATATAGTGCTCCAGATTCTTATCCTTTTTATTTACCACTTTAGGCAATAATTTCAGAAAACACTTCAGGGAAGCATTTCTAAATCAGAGCAGGGCCAGATTTTCTCACAGGAAAGCCTTTTACATTGTCACAGTGATGGAGTAAACAATAGTAATAATAAATGCTTTCAGTTAGATGTCAGCCTGGATAAATTGTTTGGCTGCTCTGGAAATAGCTATCGTTTCCCACCAGTTACATCCTTGTATTGTGTTCTTTTGCTGGTATCAAATGAGAGCAAAAAGGGAATAAGGAGGAGGAAGGAGGGAGGGAGGGAGACAGAGAAATGGAGAAAGAGAGAGAAGAAGAATGAACTGCTTCCTTAACATTCAGCTACTTGAGTAGATAAAACCAGGACAAACATAAAGCTTCAAATGATGAAGAGGTAACTGGCTCAAATATCAAACATTCTTGCTTTGCATATCAAAAATGCCCTGGCCACCTTAGAGATACTGCTCCACAGCAGCCCCAGAAGTGCCCACAATTGCTAGGGTATCAGCACCAGGTGAATCTCAAAGGTGCATTTTCAGTCATTAAAGATTAAGGTGTTACCCCTCGGCGGGCCCTATTTGGGAATATATGAAAATCTATCTCCCCAATATGACATAGTTATACTCATTTTTAATTCCCCTACTCATGATTCTTCTACTCCTTTTATTTGAATCTATAAATTTCAATGTACCGGTTAAACATATTTCTCAGAGATTTAAATCTTCGCATTTATTCATATGCCGGTTGAGCCCTGAAACCCAGCAGAGCTGCGGCCAACTTCTACCCTCCAGTTCTTCGGGTTTGCCCTGGACAACTAACAAAACGATGATGATGATGAACAAGTCCCATCCCAAA
>JAQZBX010060776.1:0-17230 GCA_029593785.1 Cabassous unicinctus
TCATGTATCTTATAGGGTACTTCTTTGTAGAATATGTAAAGAGCACTTACAACTCAATAATATAAAATCAAGTAACTCAAAAAATGGACAAAGCATCTAAATAGACATTACTCCAAAGAAAGTATTCAAATGGGCTTTAAGCTTATGAAAAGATGATAGACATTATTAATCATTAAGGAAACAAAATACAAAACTACCTCACACCCACTAGGATGGCAAGAACCAAAAAATCAGATAACAACAAATATTGCTGAGGTTGTAGAGAAATTAGAACCCTCCTACACAGCCAGAGGGAATGTAAAATGGTATGACTGCCTTGGAAAACAGTGTCTTGCAGTTCCTCAAATAGTTAGACATAAAATTACTCTATTGACCAGCAATTATTCCCCTCCTAGGCATATATCAATTATAATGAAAGCATATGTGCACATAAGAAATTGGACACAAATGTTTATAGCAACATTAATAATAGGCAAAAAGTGGAAATAACACAAATATCCATCAAATGATGTATGGTTAAACAAAATATGGTGTACCTATGCAAAGAAATATTATTCATCCATGAAAAGGAACGAAGTTCTTGAGACATGCTACAACACGGATATACCTTGAAAATATTACTCTAAGTGAAAGAAACCTCTCACAAAAGACAACCTATTATATGTTTCTATTTATATGAAATGTCCAGAAGAGGAAACTCTTTAGAGAAAGGTAGTAGATTAGAGGTTGCTTAGTACTGGGGAAAATGGGGAGATACAGGTGCAAAAGCTAAGTTGTATAGAGTTTCTTTTTGAAGTGATAAAATATTCTAAAGTTGACTGTGGTTATGAGGCTAATATCTGTGAATATACTAGAAAACATTGAATTGTATACTTGAAATGGATGAATTTTATGGTATGCAAATTATATTTCAATAAAACTGTTAAAAAGCAAGAAAGATAGGGGCATAGTTCTCCCTAATCTATACATAGTGATACCCACTAAAAAAAAGGGTAAACCAGTAGGTTGAAAATTAAAATTATAGTTGAGCAAGAGTTACTCAGTTGTTACTTAGTTACCCTACAATCACTAGCCTCTTCCATAAAGATACCCTCTTCCTCAAAGAGTTTTACTGCTTATTATCTTATCAATTTCCATGAGGAGGAATAATTGTGACATGGTGATGACTGAAGTCTTAACGCTCATTTGCAAACTTTTCTGGAAGTCCTGATATTAGCATATTCCTATTCCTATGTCATATGAGTCATATGAATCATATGAGTCATATGGTAAATGAAATGGTAACAAATTTAAATCTTCTATGATCAACTGACCAATCATGGCCATCTCTATTATGTTTTGGAAGGAGATATGTTCCCAAGGAGGAAACCAAGATAATCTGACCAGTAGAAGATATTTCATTTCGACATTGTTATCTATTCAGATAACCTGATGAACTGGACTGGACTCAAAATACACAATGACATTTGTTTTGCCTAGACTAAAATTAGATCTAGTCTCTTACATGCTTATTTTCCCTTGCACTCCCATCCTTATTCCAGTCTCATAACTTGAACTAGGTCACACATGCCACCATTTGCATAAATATCCAAGAGAGAATAAAAGATCAAAAAGAAGGTCAAAGCTAAGTAGCAGAAGAATTCTCAGAAAAGATAGTACAATGAGCAAAGTGATTTTAAGATCTTTGCCTCTTCTCCCCAGATCTTTAAACCAGTATGCCCTCCCTCCCCTAAATCTACACTGTAGACTAATTATCTTTAATAAATATCAGAGGTGAAGCAGTGGATAATTGTACATCTATAGTGAAAAAGACTGAGCATTGTAACCTGGTGTTTATAGAGAGAAAAATCAGTAATGACAGGTCCATCATACTGCTTATTATAATGCACTGTGGTAGCTATTTGTGTGTTTTCCAGAAAGTGTTCCCAACCTCCTTGTTTTGTTAACAACTTTTTCCTAACCACAAAACTTTGAAACACACCTGATCCATTGGCAGTACCTATTTTCCTGGAACCTGTAATAAGAAAGAAATTACCCCAGTAAGTAAAATCCAAATCCTTCCCTGAGACTTATATACTTGGAGAAAAATAAAATGTTTTCTCTTTTCACTGGGATTATTAAACTAGAGGACGGGACTTTAGAGTTATAGCAGCCATCTTTTCAAGATGCATGGGAAGAGCTTGTCTGAAAAATGAAGCTAGGAAGTAACAAAACAATGATGAGAAATTAAGAGAGACAGACATTTTGAGTTTTTTTTTTTCCAATTTCAGCTTCAGTGCCTTTGGTTTACTCAGCTCATCCTTTGATTCTGTGAACTTTCCCAGCTTCTTCTCAGATACAGCAGTCTATAAAATTTCTCATGGCTCAAGTCGGTCAAATTGTATATTAGTTATTTTGCAAACAAAGTTTCCTGATTTTTGCCATCCATTCTGTGAATGCCTTGTTAATGGATACTGATACCATAACACAAATTTATAACTATCTCAGGGAACTATTATTTGTAAAATGGACCTTCCTGTCATTTTTGAATATTGAGATATCACTTCATCTCCAAATTTATTGCATCCTGTCCAATTTCCATGGCTACTGAAGAGATTTTTTAAGAGCAGTATCTATGTGGTAGTTTGATGCTTTTGTGGACCCCAGAAAAAAAATATGTCCTTAGGGCTAATCCATTCATGTTGGTGTGAACTTATTGAAAGTGGGACCTTTTGATTAAATTATTTCAGTTAAGGGTATGTCTTAGTTTCCCAAATGGCTGCTAATGCAAAGTACCAGAAATGTGTTGGCTTTTATTAAGGGGATCTATTAGGGATAAAAGTTTATAGTTCCAAAGTTGTGCAATGTCCAAATCAAGGCACCATCAGAGATGCTTTCTCACCAAAGCCAGCTACTGTTGATCCTGGTGTCCTGCCACATGGCAATCAGGCATACAGCAGGGCTTCTCTTCAGCCTTGGACTGCTCTGTGGGCCAAGCCTCTCGCCAAGCCCCTCAGGGGTCTCTTTCCATGCCTCTGTTCTCTGCTGGTTCCATACTCCAGTACATCTCTCAGCCTCTAGGGGCTTCTCTGTTTCTCTGCATTCCTCTTTCTGACATGGCAAGATCAATATGGCAGCGTCCTTTCTCTCCATATAAATAAGACCAGCAAGAGGGTAGAGATTCAACCTGAGTCACGCCTCACTGACATACTCCAATCAAAAGCAATCTAGTCAAGTGGTCTAAAGTAAATCTAATGCAATCAAAGCGTACCATACCCAAAAGGAATAGATTAGTTTAAGAATATAATCTTTTGGGATTACAAAAAGAACTTCAAACTGTCACAGGTTATTTGATTAGATTACTTCAGTAAGGTGTGACCCAGGGTGGGTCCTAATCCTCTGTCTGGAATCCTTTGTAAACAGCATTCGGAGAAAGTGAACTGCAGAGACACAGGAGATCAGACAAGAACCCCCAGAAGCTGAGAGGGAAAGTCACAAATGGAACTGCAAGAAGCTGAAAGCAACAGAGCCCAGGGAAGAAGCAGAGACCTGCAGATGCCACAATATGCCTTCCTACATGGCTTTATTTTTGTTGTTGTTTTTTTCCCTTTTTGACTTACATTAAATACATTGGTAAATCAGCATTCACATTCTGTTACCACGATTGTTTTGTTGAGAGAAGGAGAAAGGGAAAAAAGGCAAATGCTTTCTTAGAAGCAAAAATAAAAAAAGATAATTCCAGGATGCCCACAGCCAGTCTTCAGGGAGAAAGCATCACCTGATGTCCTGGTCTGGACATTTTTCTCAGCCTCAGAGCTGTAAGCTTACAAGCCAATAAATCCCCATTGTAAAAGCCAATCCATTTCTGGTATATTGCTTTCAGCAGCTCTTAGCAAACTAAAACAATATAGAAGTTTGAAGAATCCCTTTTACCAAAGCAGAGTTACCAAAATGGAATTTAGTGAAGAGCATTCAAGGAAATTTAATACTTAACACATTAGCTATTAAAATTTCTCGAGTACCTGGCAGCAATATCTATTGCATTATTTGCCTAGCTAGTCCTCTCCACCAGTCCTGCCATTTACATTTACATTTCTATGAACCTGCCCCAAATTCTGGAACACACATTGTTTTGCACATTTTCACTTGTATAAAACATTTGGCAACTGCTTAAACTTTGATCAAAACCACTAACTAGCATGTGTAACAGGTAAGTAGCAATATTCCTACTAACTTATCATACAGTCTCACAATGAACTTATTTCCTCATTCTCATGAATAATGAAATATTTTAACTTGTTCTTAAGTCTATGTCTAATGAAAAAAAAAAAAAAAAAAAAAAAAAGAAAGAAAGAAAATCCAGAGTATAGACTTGCCATCTCAATTTGTGAAATTCTTGGCCTTCTTGTTGAGTTAAGGAAGCCATCAGATATGGTCCTTTCTCTTCCTTTTCAGGGATGTGGCATTTAGGTCATGTGGCTGTCTGCAAGGCAGAGTGACCTGCCCTGCAGTCCCATCCCTTTCTTCTGCTTACTCTTTTGTCAGATCTTATTTTACGATCATTTTTTTCTAGAAGTCCTCCACCATGCCAATTCATGTGGCAGGTTATATAGTTAAATAGGCACTTCATATCTGATTATTCTTAGCTGCAATTACCTAGTCGATATACTTTTTCCCCATTAGACTGCAAGCTCCACAAAGGCAGGGACAGTGTCTTATTTGTCCATCGTGTATTCCTATATATAAAGTGTATGTGTTTTATTTATAAATGATTACCAGGACTAGATTCTTTGATAGGGTTAAGCACAGAGAGCTATAAGCACAAAAAGAAAAGGCACATTTTGCTAAATAAAAATAAATGAAAATGAAATGAATAATTGCATCAAGCTAACTACACTTTGTAAAACCATGTTTTTTCTGCACATTTACACAACATCACATCGATTCTGAGAAGAAATCTGGGTCTAAAAGAGGAGAGTATACAATATTAATTCCTTTCTAATTAATTTCACACAAATACTCTGTAATGGGAACATTTGGGAATGAGTTGTCTCTCATTATTTTCACCATGAATGTTAAAAGGAAATCTAAAATGCAAATATTCTTTCAGAACTCTGAACTACGTCCAAATGTTTTCTTTGAGGGTGGGGTAGAGTGGAAATGTACATAGAGTGTAAATACTATGCAATGAAAAAATATTTTTTGGCACTTGATTATGGATACTTGAATGCCTGGACATTAAGAAAGGAGTAAATTCACAGGAGGCAGATAGCTCCTTAGGTCGCTCATTTCTATCGTGTGTGAAACAATATCATAGCATAAAATGAATGTGGATCCCAAAAGGGGAGCACATAAGGAGTAAACTCCTGAACCAGCTAAGAAAAGGGTACGTGTATGTATATATGTGTCTTTCCTGTGTGTGATACATACAATGTGTGGAGACTTGCAATCTATTTATGTTCTGTTCTATATACTGTAGACACATTTAAAATAACAGAGAATTCTAAGGAAGGTATTCCTGGTGTTCTAGGAATGATGCCATTCCAGAGAGCCTATTTAGGACCACAAAGTAAATAACCCATTCCTTAACCCCACTCTTGGCGAACCATAGCTGATCAATATAATCTGATGAATATAGATTTCCCTGTTTGTTTTACAATAACTCTCAGGGCTTTCAAAATTGAAGTCAAAGGCAGCTTATAAGACAATCCAGTGAATTGCCAATTGTGATTAGACATATAAACAAAAAAAAACCCCACAATTTAATAATTCAGTGTCCCTGTGACTAGGCAGTACCCTATGACTCTAACCTTGCACTGATCCAATAATCACCTCATGGAGCTTTGGTTATTATCATCTTTTTAAAGGCAATTATTGAGAAGCGGGTGTGGCTCAATGGATGGAGCTTCCGTTTACCATATGGGAGGCCCCGGGTTCACTTCCCGGGGCCTCCTTGTGAGGGCAGGCCGGCCGGCCCGCACTGCGCGGTAGGCTGAAGCAGCAAGACCTCACAGCAGGAGGCGGGTGTGGCTCAATCGATAGAGCCCCCGTTTACCATGCAGGAGGCCCCGGGTTCACTTCCCGGGGCCTCCTTGTGAGAGCAGGCAGACCCACGCGTTGCGGTGGGCTGATGCAGCAGGACCTCACAGCAAGGGGGAGATAAGCAGACATGGAAGAAACACACAGCGAATGGACACAGTAAAACACAAGCAGCAAGGGGGGAATAAATAAATAAATAAATAAATCTTAAAAAAAAAAAAATAAAGGCAATTATTCCCAATCCTCTAGCATCACCCATTCCCTAGGACTCTGTTCCCAGGGAGTATGGGAAATATTGTTTGCCTTTGGATTGTATTGTTTAACTACTGTTCCAATGAGAGTTCAGCCATAGACATTGTGTCATATCTACCTTCCATTTCTTCATCAATAACACATTTTCTTTTAAACATTGGAACCACAGCACCATCATTTACTAGTTATGTGAATATGTAAATATTCATAAGTCCTCTAAACCTCAATTTTCCCATCTGTAAAATTAGAATGACTGTATAAATTAACCCCCAAATCCAAAATAAACACTTAGGTCATCTTAAATGGTGAATGAAGGAAACTTTGAATAACTTGCCTCCTTCTCTGTTGGTTTCATGCAGTTCTATAACAGCACAACCTTAACAAACTCTGGTTTCCTCTTAGCTAATAACCAACCTCTATCTAAGATCTTCCTTTTTCCCATATGGGGTAAATTCTATTAAAATTAGAGAACTACAGAGGGAATACAGAGGATGTAGAAAGGGAATGATAATGATAAAACTGAATGAAATAGAAAACAAATAATGGAGATGATTAAGGAAACCTACCCCTGCTTCTTTCAAAACACTTAAAAAAATAGAAAACTCTCTGCTAAACGTGGTAAGGATGAGCATGAGCAAGAGCAGAATAGAATATTAGGAGCAAAAGAGGAGCCCTAATATAGGGAGGATTTTTGTTAATCATAAGAAATTTCTAAATACAATCTTCTGCCAATAATTTAAAATGTATATTTTTCTAGAAATGTTTATTTCATTTTATGAATATACCCATAACATACCCATAGAAAGAAATAACTCTCTCTAAAATAAACACTAAACTCAAATTGTTTGATAGGCAAAAATTACTAGCAGAATTGTCTAAAATCCTCACTACTTATTTTATCCAGATTACTATTCTTAGCTACAACTGAAAACCCAGATATAGAAATGCAGGCATTACACATAATGAAATTATTTGGGGGGTGTGGGGGGAGTTAATTTGCATATGCAAAAAGTATTCTGTTTAATTCATTTACATTAATAGGTTGCCACTGTCTCTTTATGAAAACCCGGTTTAATCATCTAAAACAACAAAAATCATTATCTCCTATAATGTCAGAAATGGTTGTGTGAAACATATCTCAACTGTCATAGGAATTAAAATTAAATAAATGATTTAGGAGAAAAAAGGGAATAGAAGTATTCCCAAGAGAAGTGACTAAATGTTATAAAATATAGATAAACTAATGTAGGAGAAACAAAGGAAGAGTGTGAAGGACACTGAATAGAGATGAATTTAAGGGAAAACTTTAGAGAGGAGTTTTGTATGATTGGATCTTAAAAGATAAGTAGGAATCCACAAGTTCAAGAAAAGAGAAGATTTGGAGAAGCATTTTGGACAGAGAAGTGGCACGGACTGAAAACAAGGGGCAAGAAAGATCATTGTGCTTGATAAGTGAGCAAAATACTTTTACCTTAAATGTTGCTTCAGATAGCTCCATGATAATCATAATCCTACCAAATTTGTATAAAGTGAAGTGATATAGGACAATGAATTCAAATGACACTAATTTATAGTAGGTAAAAAAATGGAAGAGATATCAGTCTGATGGAGATGGGAGGTATTCATAAAATCACCCAGGATGTTAAATCTGGAAGGATTCTTCTGGTTATCAATTCCATCTACTTCATTTTACAATAGAGGAAAACCCAGCTTTATTCAAGGTGATACGTAAAGATAGTGACAAAGCAAGAACTGTAATTCTCTTTGGGGTTGTAGTGACCCATTCCTCTGGAGAAGAGATAGCAGTGTGGTATCATCTTTGAAAGGAATCCTAGTTTCCTCTATGTTGACGTGAAGTCCTCTCCTTATCCACTCTAACTGATGCAGTCTGATGTCTTCACTGAAGCAGCTGGTTAATTACCAAAAGCTATCAAACCCTGCAGTGCCATCCCCTAGGCAAAGCTGCCTTCCTGCCTGACCTGCCAATCTAGGTGAAGGTCTGAGACGCTCCATGTTTTCTGACATCAGCTACATGGCTCCTTTGCCAGGTCATGTGTCAATGAGAAGGCGATTGACTTTAACAAACGAAATGCTGCTCCCCACCAGCAGGCCTGCTCCTGCTGCTGCTGTTTCCAGTCCTCCAATGGCAGGATCAACCATATGCTCACCTACCACTGCCTCAACACAGTGAACAAGTGAATGGGGGAGCAGGAGCCTGTCGAATGTAGGAACAGGACTGACATTCAGCCTAGCTAGGCAGCAGGGTAAAGCAAATACTATATCATAAAGGAATGGAAATCCTGGGCCCAAATGCTGCTATCTTAAGAATTGGGTTTCTGGTTCTGCCATGTCTGCCCAGGCAATGCCAAAAGAATTAAGAATAACTCAGCTTTGCGATAAAGTCTTAATATTATTTTGTGATTCTGAAACTCACAAAGACTTGAAAATGATAGCAATAACATTACCATCCCATGGTGACAAGGGTATATAATAAGGTGTGTTTAAGCCACCTATGTATAAGCACATCCAGCTTTGCTTCCTAGAAAGGCTGTACCATTTGGAAATATGCATGAGTCCTAAAAATGTTCACATCCTTTGTATAATAATTATAAAATAACATTCAGTATGTGAACACGAGGAAAAAAAAGAACACAAATATATATGTATACTAAGACAGTCATGAAAACGTGTTGCTCATATTTCCTTCTGCATATATGAAGACCCCTGTTGCTACTCTTCCTGATTCTCCACGATGTTTGCACAAAGGATTAATTCTACATGGGTGGCTGTAAGCCAATCATTGATCATGGCTATATTATAAGGGATTATCAGACACTCCCCAGTGGTCTGGCCGAAGCCTTCTTAGAAATGTGCTGAAATTTGAGAGTCATCCTACCCCAATTGCCTTCCTTTCCCTCTGTCCTTTCATATTAGTCAGACCTGCATTGAATTCTGAAGATTTTCCCCACCTTCTCTTGTCCCTTCTCCCAATACATCTCTTAAATATTTAATCCTGTATTGTTGTCTGCATCTTATAGAGTCCAAATTAATATAAGAATATTCAATCCATTAGTTGTTAAAAAAAAATTGTAAATAACTTAAATATGCAATAACATGATTAGATGTTTAATGATTATAATATTAAAACCTATGGATAAAGTACTTTAAACAAGTCAAATCATATTTTGGGCTTATGCAAAAATAAATTTTAGACATATTTTTTATTAGGATGACAATTTTCATTAAATTAATTTAAAAATTAAAAATGGGCAAAATTTTTTAAAGATTTTACAATGCATAGCATTGTTGAAGATACACCAAAACTTGGTGAAAAGTTGGTTTTCTCTTCTGTAATTCCCCAAAGGAGAAATATTTGCTACTAAGACTACTTTGGTTCCCATATTAAAGACTCACACTGTACCTTGTAGATCTCCTAAGAATTCAAGTATTGATGCCTATTTTCCCTCCTATATTATAAACTTCATAAGGGCAAAAACTGTATTTGCAATATTTACATTTGTTACTTCTAAGGACAAGGACACTGTTCTAAGTAATTGGTTTGGCTTACATGGTCTCTTGCAACCTTTCAAAAACTCTTCATGTTATGCCCCTGATGCTATCTGAGGCAATTATGGATAACTGTAATTTAAAATTGGGAAGAAGAAAATTTTAAAAGAAATTAATTGAACAATGTCTATTTAACAACATTTATTGAAAACTAGTTGGTAGGTATCAGACGAGGTATTGATTACATGAGTCGAATAAACATGCATTTCTGTATTGCATATTATGGATCAGTCATTAGGCTATGCACTGAGAACTGAGGCAGACAGCAATTGTTTGCAGACTTAAAAGTTTTCCAGTCTACCCAGAAAAGAGATCAAAGTAAAGATGTAAGTACAAAATATTTGAGTTGCTGTGACAGAAGTATGTTCTGGGGGCACTTGGAAAACCAAACCATCTCATGGAATATTTACAACCATCTTGTGAGGTTACGACTAGAAGAAGAGATTGCATTATTGTTCATAATTATTTTTAAACAATATCTAGCATTGTGTGATGCACATTGAAGGAGCTTAATAAATTTAATTTCCCTTTTTGTTTCCACATTCAGGTATATAGCCCTAACATTTAGTCCTGACTGTGAAAATCAATTTAAAGAATTAACCACCTTTCTCCAAATTTACTGGTGAAACTCACTGTGAAAGTTTTCTTCTGGCCTCATACTCTACACCTCTCTGTTTATAAGTCTATGCAATGGAGGCAAGAAAAATTAGGAATCAATTTCTTCTTGTAGTCAGTCATACCACTCGACTACTTTTCAACTTTTCAATGATTTGCCATTGTCTTGAGTATAAATTCTAGACATTTTAGCATGGTGTACAAGATACCCAGTGATCTAGCTTCCTCCTGTTTCTCATTTCCCATACTCCATCACCTTTCCACTCCTTAAGTTTATACAAATTTCAGCCACATTCAATTCATTGTGGTACAAAGAGCTCATGCTGTCACTCTTTCCCTCTCTTTCTTCTCTCCTGCTTCCCATCTTCTGATTTACAACATGCTATCCTTTACTGGAGATCCCTTTTCCCTTTCCCTCATCTTTTATCATGGGTAATTTTCATTGGTTCTTCAAGAGTCACCTTAAAGACCTCTAATTCCAGGAAGCATTCCTTGACTCTACTCTAACCAGTATCTTTTAGGTGGTCATCCCATTAGCACCCTATACATGTCTTTATCTTCTTACTTGTTACTAGCTGATATTATTTTCAATCTCCTTCACAAGCCTGAGAGCTCTGTGAGGCAGGAACTGTTTAATTCTTTATTGCACTTTTAGCACCTTGGTACAGATGCATAAATATTTATTGAATAAATGTTGAATTAAGTGAGGGTCTCCACAAATTCAATAAAACGCTATTGATCACAAGAAAGAACAAGTAGTAAATGTATCAATTACTGTTACTGTTTTTAAAATAAATAATTTAAGACTTCATCTTCATTAGAGCTTTTAGTACTCATAAAAATATAAATATATTTGAATGACTACCACTGTTTATAATATATAGATCAGGAATTTTACTGCAAAAGTACTAATACTGGTGATGAAAGTTAAAAAATCATGGAGGCATTTCTCAAAGTGAGCCTATGAAATACATATTTTTTGTTCTTTGATCCAAAAAATATTTATATATAACACAGAAAATGTTAAGGGAATGCTGCAATAAACATCACTGAATAGGTTTATGTAGTCTTTAAATATTCTTGGAAGTCCTAAAATAATATGAGTTGTGAATCATTAAAAGGGGATATACGTTGATAATGGAAACTTTTTACTTAAAATAGTCAATCCAATAAAAAAAATATATTAATGATTTAGTAGGTGTTAAGGCATTTCTGAAGGGTAGTACTACATGAAATAAATATCATAAAACAATGTATATGGTAGCATTTCATTAATGCCAATGTTCTTTTCATGCCCTATTAATTTGCAGCTCTCTACAGCAAATATAAGTGTTGCTTTAAACAACAAGAATCTACTGGCCCGTGGTTTCAGAGGCTAGAAGGTTTGCTTCCTCCTAGAGTCAGTAGTGTTCTGGCCGGCTGGCAATCCTTCGGTTCATTGGTTTTCCTGTCACATGTGAATGTCATTTATTTCTTTTCTGGGTTCCAATCGACTTCTGGCTTCTGACTCCTCCCTATAGCTTTCTCTATGTCTGCATATTTCCTGCTTATAAAGAACTCCAGTAATCTGGATTAAAACCCAATCTCATTTAGTTGGGCTACACTTTAAATAAAAATAGCATCTTCAAGAGATGGACTCACACCCATAGGAAAGTGGATTAAAATTTAAAACATGCCTAAATTGAAGTATATAATCCAATCTACCACATTTTGCCCTCTGAACCTGCAAAAGGCATATTCTTCCCACACACAAAAAAAATACATCCACCTAATCCCAACATGCAAAAGCCTTAAGTCATTTCAGTAATGACTCTCAGTCCAAAATCTCATCCAAATCTGTTCTGGGTGCGGTCCATCCTGGGACAAAATTTCTTTCCATCTAATGAACATGTTAAACCTAGAAAACAAGTTATCTTTTTCTAAAATACAGGCATAGGATAGATATCACATTCCAGAAGGAAGAAATAGGAAGGAAAATATGGGCCATGGGTCCCAAACAAGTCTGAAACCCAGAAGGGCAAGCTGCATTAGATCTCAAGGTCTGAGAGCCCTTTGTACCTTGATACTTTGTCCTTCAGGCCTGTAGGAGTGACAGTCCCACCCTTTCCAAGTGCTTGCACAGCAGCTACACTCTTCCTGAATGCTGGGACCTAAGGCCCACTTTTTCTGAGCAGTGGAATGGCATCTTCTTTCTACCCGAAATCTATGGTATAGGCCCCACCCATCCCCAAGCACTGGGGTGTTGGCCAAACTTTCCCCAAACACCTGGGCTTAGAACCCACTCTGTTTGAGCTTTGGAGTAGCAGCTGAGCTCTCCTTGAGCATCAGGACAGAAGGCCCACCCCGTCAAGCCCAGGGACAGACAAGGCCTACCCCTCCAAGTGAAGGAGTGGACCTGCCCTTTCCAGATGAGGGGGAGAGCCTTATATCTTGGTCAGAGGGTATCTTTTCCATCTAGACATCTGCTTCCATAGTTCTGCCCTTGAAGTCATTCTTGCTTCAATTTGGCCCTTCTTTGTCCCTTTCAGTCCAGGCTGGCAGTGCTTTTGTTCATAAAAATTTTGCTACAAACTTGTTGGCTTTTTGTGCAGTTCAAGCAGGTCTAGACTATCAAACAAAAGGACCTTCCACAGAAACTTCCTGGATAACTGCATTTCCACTCCTGACTTCCTCTGAAATAGCTAACTTTCTCCATGTTCAACCATAGCCTCTTTAGTAAAGGTTGTTCAGTTAAACCCTCACACAAAGCCCTGCCCTTGGGGAGTCACTTACTGCAGTACCCTAAAGAGACACTTCTGGCCCTCGTCTCCGAGCATGCTCTCTGGATGGGTTAAGAGTTTTCTAAATTATCAACCACTGGTTCCTTTGTGATTAAGAGTTCAGTTCTCAGCTTATCCCTTTCCTCTCAAATTATATAATAAACAGTAAGGAAAAATCAGGCTGTACTTTCCACTCTTAGCTTGGAAATCATCTCAGCTAAATATCCAAGTTCATCACTTATAAATTCTACTTTTCATCTGACATCAGAACACAATTTTGTCAATTTTTCATCTTTCCTCCAGTTTCCAAAACACATTGATCATCTCTTCTGAATGAAGCCCTTAGTAAATATGTACTTTCATGGGTTGAATCAATTCCAATTCCTAATTATGTCTGATGTGTAAAATAGGAACTTAAAAGAATAAATTAATTCAGGAGACACAACATTCTTTTGGATTATATTACTCCTTCCAACATTTAATATGGGTTCTTATATTACTGATGATGAGAAAAGGTAGATGACTGCCAAGTCACAGAGAAATGAGAGTTCACTTCTGACCCTACTGCTATAACACAATAATCTTACAAAAGTCCTTTGACTTAAATATTTATACCAGAAAATACTCATGGTAACATGTCATGGAATTCTTGTCTCACAAGTCAGAATTGTGAATGGTAATCCATGAAAAACCAGGTGTGTTAAAATGCTATTAACCAACTCTTCATTCTATAAATGCTATAAATATTCATTTTTAATGCCTGTTCCTTCTTACTTCCTTTCTTTCTATATCTATCACTTATACCATTTACAAAAACTGAAGTGAGCCACACTCAAATAAGCACAGATTAACATTGGCCCTATTAACCCAATCACTGTAACTTTAATCTATTTAATATCTTAAATATATTTAACAGAATCCAACAGGTTCCTATTAAAATGATTTAATTATTTCAGCAATGTGGTATTTATTTGTCCTAGTAATCATTAAGAGATAATAGATAGCTTTTTTGCAAATATAGCATGAATGCACTTAATAAATGACATTTAGAAAGTAATTAACATCATTTCCACAGTTAATATCTTTTCACATATCATGAAGTTCATGCCTCTTGATCTGCCCTCATGATGTGTGACATCCTTATTTTATAACAGATGTATCTTTGCCTCACAACTGTCTGCTGTTATCTCACTTTTACAGTTCAAATTATGCATATTACAAATGCAGAGGCATGAGACAGAGTTATAGAAACAGCTATTTATGACAGTCTACCATGAAGACTGTAAATCAATCCCATTACACATTTATTTAAGACTTAAGAATGCTGTTATGGCCAGGAATCAGATTAATTTCCCTATCATGCTGATATTTATTTAAAGCAAAGAACATCACTGTTACATTAGAAAACCCTAGTCAGGTCCTAATTTCAAATCTAATTTCACATGTTGCTCTCTTGTTTCTTTTGAATAATTTACAAGAATTATATTATCTTCTAATTACAGAACCTGTAATTTTCTGTATTTGATGAAAATGTTCAATATTAATTGTTTTTGGCTAAGGAACTTTCAATTGCCTTCTGTTCTTTTAATAATTTATTTTTAATTGAATCTTTTGGTCACAGCTAAACAAAAAACTGAAAATCATGTTGCCCTACAGATTTCTACAATCCATAAACAGTTAGGGCAAAGTTTTACAGTGAAAACTATTTCAATTGCTCAAATGCTTTTCTTAATTATATGTATACCAGAGTTGTGTTTCCTCATTTATTCACTTTACAACTATTTGTGACTACTATAGATCAAATTGTTGTTAGGTTCCTGTACACTGTGATAAACAGGAAAAGTGAGTAATCTACCCTAATAGAGCTTATATTGGGGAGTCATATACAATAAAATTATGACTTACAATATGTTCTCTGCAAAAAATAAGGAGTGCTAAGTTAATTTATTTGGTACAGAGTTTCTGTTTGGGGGTGACAAGAAAAATTTTGGTAATGGATAGTAATGGATGGTGGTGATGGTAGCACAAAATTGTTAATGCCATTAATACCAGGGAATACATTTGAATATGGTTAAAAGGGGAAATTTCAGGGGGTATTTGCTACCAGAATAAAAATTTTTAAAAACCATAGAACTGTATAACACAGTGAACCCTAATATATACTATGGACTATAGTTAATAGTGTAGTTATGTTATTGTTTCATCAATTGTAACAAAGTACCACACTAATGCAAAGTGTTAAAAATAGGGAAACCTGTGCATGTGGGTGGTGGTGTATATGTGAACTCTGTATTTTCTAAATGATTTTTCTACAACTTCTCCAATAAAAAAATTGGGGACATCAACAGAAAACTAGAGGAGCCTCTTTAGATTAAAGAGATCAGAATCAACCTCACTGAGTTAACATGAGTGAGCAAAAACAGTACGTGTAATTGCCTGAGGTAAGAGAGTGGTATCTCCATAGACTGTGAAGGGGACCAGTTTCATGAAGGAGGTCAGCGTGCTCCGAGTGCAGTGAGGAGGGAGGGGCAGGGAATTAAGGTGGAGGATGAGCAGGGGCCAGAACACAGAGGGTCTTGTAGGTGTACACTAAGAGTCGTCTTGGTTTCCCACTTTAAGTTCTCTTCTCTTCTTTGTTGCTTAAACATTATTGCTCTCCAAAAAGTCATGTCTGCGAATGGATTCTAAAAGGCAGTCCATCAGTGTGACCCAGTGTTCACATTGATGGAATGATAAAATTGATGGTAAGAATGATAAATTGCAATGAGTAATTATCTTGTGTGATATTTAAAGATATGGGTTTGATGTTGGTCCAGAGTAAGTCAGATCATGGTAACTAGTCATAAACAAAGCTCTCTCCACTTAAAGGCAAAGTGTTTCCATTTAGAAACAAAGTGTTTAGTGGTGCAATGTTTGCATTTAAGAGTTCCATAATTTGGTATCTATACATGCATATATATATATATTTTATATATAAAATTATTATGTGATGGTAGGGAACAGGCATGTCAGATTAAAGCGGTTTGAATTAGGACAAATTAAGATTGCATATTGAATACATATGAACTACTCAAGCAATATTAGCTTATTTCATTCATTTTTCAGGCACTGTATTAGGCACTTTACTCATAGCTTATGTCAGTCAGTATACTTCTTTTCTCCTTCATCCACTTAAGAATGGTTTATATCAAATTATTATCAGTATCCTGATTAACATTCTTTTATAAATATGAATTTTTTTACAACAGTCTTCTAAGAAAAAACCATAAAAGATTTTTTCCTCATATAACTATCATCTAAGGCAAGCATTCTCAACCTCAGCTGCTCATAAAGTCACCCAGAGAGCTCTTAAAAATCCCCAAGACGACCTCTTCAGAGATGAATCAAGTCACAATCTCAGGGGCAGGCATCCTGACATGACTATTTTTAAAGTCCCCCAAGTGATTTCAATGGCAGTCAAGGTTGAGAACTTCTGTTCTAGGGTACCTTGGTTAGTGAAGCCAGAGTTATTTTCAAAAATGTATTTACTTACTTTTGAAAAAAAAAAAAAATCCCTTTTGAAATCCTACTCTGCTTTTAATTAAGTCCCTAAAGAAATGTCATCCATATTGTGAAGCCTTCCCATTTCAAATAAGCTTTGCATCACATTCCTCAAAACTTCCTGCATACCTCTATTATAGCACTTATAGAAACAGTGATCTATACTGGAGGGGGAAATAAAATGCTGGATTCCACTACTAGAAGAAAAGTTCCTTGAAGGTAGGGCTAATTTCTGAAAACTTCATTGCACTTAGGAGAGTGACTCTTCATAACATATGAGTCAATTAATTTTTATTGAAGTTGAAATATGTAATTATATTCAAATAATTTTATACCTAATTATATATCTATATCTAAACCTACATCTATTTTCTTTCTTTACCTCTACATCTATATTAATCTCTAGCAATATGCAATATCTATCAATATTGATATCTATGGATATTGATAGAGATAAATATAGACAAATACAGAGATAC
>JAQZBX010060777.1:0-16982 GCA_029593785.1 Cabassous unicinctus
ATAGATAGATAAATAGATACATGGATATAGGCAGAGTTTATACATACAGGTTGTATTTCACAATATTTTTATAATAATAAATATAAAAAATGACCCAAATATCTGTATAAAGGGGAACCGTTTAATTAATTGTGGTGTATAATTATGAAATACCAAGGGGAAGTTACAGTGACTTGTAAGAAGAATACATGATGTAGAAAGGTACTTTAAATAAATACTGAGTGGAAAATACCAGATATAAAATATCTTCTATATTAGGATCTCAACTGTCTAAAATAATGTGTAAGCCCTGGTCAGTGCCCCCCAAAATACACCAATGATGAACAGTGCTTATGAGATTATAAGATTAATGACAATTTTTGTGGAACTATTTCATAATTTTTCTGCTCTCAGTTTTCTATAAAGGCAATATATTATCTTTATTATCAGTAAAATAATTTAATACTAGTTTTACTTTATTATCTATGACCTGAGTCCACAATAGCTCTAGTGATTGCTTTTCCAAATAGACTGGGTATATGATCCAATATTCATAATTATCTGTGATGGTAGAAATCATGTTTAAATATAACTTATATGTAAATTAAAGACCCTAGTGTCACAGTGTGACAAAAAAACTATTAAAGAAGTCACTTGTTATTAAACCTACCTCTCTGAATGCATTTGGAACAGAAGTAACAGTTTCATTTCATGATAATGCATCTTATTTGTAGCAATTACTGACCCGTCACTTACTACTTCTTTGCAAGATCATCCATTTTAATCTTTAGTGTAGTATTTCTTTCCTCAATTAGTGACTTGAAAATAATTACTAAGAGATACTTCCAAATAATTCTGAGTTCATGGACTGAGTTTAGTTTGCTCTAAAGGCTTAACTATATTGTGTGGGCCACAAGCCTCTCAGCTAAAAGCATGACTGTTTTTAGTCAGAAAATTTCCAAATCACTGTGATTCAAAAGAAATGGATGTGGAATAACTAACCAATGGAGGGCAACTCTCTTTAAAGTCCCTTCCTATATAATTACTATTCTTGCTTTTTTGTGACCAGGTGGATTATATTATAAAAGCCACTTGATCAGAACTCCAACTTGATGTAAAGTCTCCAAAATACCAAACTATTTAAAACAGAAAAAGTAGGTATGTCAGCATCATGAACTCAACAACTAGGATAGTTTCCCTGTTATAGCAGGTCCCTAAAGTCAGCTGCATTAAATATTTTTCTTAGAAAGCCTATGTTTGGTTTAGAGATAGCTTCTTTGGTCTCTTCAAGTCTGGATCCAAATAGGTTGGAAACTTAAAAACAAACAGCATTAGTAAGCTGTGACTGATTATGCTGATGTGGTCTTCAAGTCTCAGGAATCCCCAGAGTCTATACTTTCTAATATTTTTATGTCTGATTGCAGGGAAATATTTGAATGGATAATACTTGAGCACAAGCAGTTAGGTTTCACCTAACTTTCATTACCAGAGGATTAGAGCAAGATAAGATGTGAAAGCATCTAGGCCTTTGAATAGCTGCTCTTCTACTGTTGATGGCCTGAGGATACATGTAGGCTAGAGAAACCACTAGCTAATATTAAAATTCTGACATGCATAAGGGTAAAAGCTTTGGAAGACAATAAACTGCATCTCCTAGGGCTGGCTCTTCTACTTACTGTGTGATTTGGGCAAGTTTCTCAGCTTCTTTATGCCTCAATTCCTACCTTTGTTACAAAGAGAATGATAATGATAGCTATCACATAAGACTGTCTGGGTTATATATGAAAAGTGTCTGGAATAAAGATTCATTTTCTGTTTCATCTTCTGCCCAAGATCTTAGGCAAGTTACTCAATTTCTCAGTGACTCAATTTCTTTTGAAAAATTGAAGGTTGCAAAAAGTAGAGTTATTAGAAGGGTCCAATTACTCACTAAAGTGGGCCATGGGATCGAGTGTGAATATTTTTTTTAGTATGGGAGAAGGTTGATCATGTTTTGAATTCAGTGGGAAAAGCTAGAAGAAAGGGAGAGGGAGGGAAGGGCAAGGGGAAGGTCCAGAGGAAGGAGAGGAGTGGGAAACAGGGAGGGAGAGAAAGAGATTAATCAATAGAGGTATGTTGGGTGTGGAAAACACTGTTAGTTGCTCATCAATTTTCATTTTATCAGAATTCCTTTTTTTATTTTTCCCCCTTGATGTCAGGTGTTCATTTACTTGAGGAAAAAGTGGAGTCCACCCCTAATTCATAGTGTGAATCTGGGTTAATCTAAACTAATTGTTGTAATTCTATTCCCCTTTTCAGTGATTATTTTAAGTATATGCATGTGACACAATTCCAGCCAATGAGACAAGAAAGAAAATTGCTGAAGGTCTTCTGAAAGATGTTTCTTTATTCCTAAAAAAGAGACATTAGGAAAAAAATTGCATTTTCTGAAAAATTCCAAGAGGAAAGCTTGCACTGCCATCTATTGGTGACCACTGGGCTTTTGGACTGGGAAGTTAACCTAAGCCATCTAAAAAGTACACACCATTTGAGAAGTGTTTGTTAGATTGTTATTGGGCATTTGTTGAACTTGCATAAATTGCCAAACAACATCACACTGTTTTGAGATCTGAAATACCCTTATGTCTTGGATTTTATCACATTAACAGAAAATCCAAGAACATGTGAAAGGGGGAGCTCAAAAACAGACTGTTTTTTTGTCTTGGAACCTTCATTAGATGTCCCTGAGGAGTTACCTAACTGAATAGATGAATGAGCCTCTCCAAACGATCAGTTATTGGAGGTTCTCTAACAAGTAGCATGGTCTACAGATGGTAGCTTAATAGCTGGCAGACACTCAATCTGGAAAGCAGCAGTAGAGAAATCAGCTTATCAAAGAGGGAGAAGATAAATGGGCAGAATTACAAGTACTGCTCCTTGTGGCCATCAGAAGAACAGAATGATAACAATAGTGATGTGTTATAGAGTTTAATGATTCTTGGGCAGTAAACCAATGAGCTGACAGCAGCCTATGAACTGGCAATATGGTCTGGAAAATAGCCCAGAGATGACTGGAAGACAAAATATCTTTGTGTTATGCCAATTAAAGGATCTGGTTGAAAGTTAATTCAAATTTTAAGAAGAAGTAGTAAGAGCAGATAAAAAGGGAGTCAATAAATGAATAAGGCAGAGAAGGGAAAATAATCATTACTTTGGTATAATTTAGCTATATTTATAAGTAACCGTAAAAATCAAGGTATTTGTTTGTAGAAACCTACCCCTTCATCAGAAGCTGAAGGTCTAATATGGCTCCCAGGGGATTTAAGAAGTATATGTCTGGAGTCATATAGGTGAAGCATCTCTATGACTCTAGCAGTGAAGACTTGGAAAAATTATAATGTGGATTTTTCTTCCAGTTCTCATTTCACAGGTCACATCCATTATAAAAAATCTTTTTTTGGAGAAAACTTATGAGAACTGTTGCTTTCTGGATGCAAACAAAGGATTGTGGCCCAAAACTGATCTACATGTTAACTGTGCAACTTTTCATCTAAGTAATGGTCTGTTGAGAAAGGGACCTGGGTGTGATGGAAATAAACTATAGCTGTAAGCCCATACTGTCAGAATATTTTATATACTACTACTTGTTAATCTTACTTTTGCATATTAAGGACAATAATCAAAGTAAAAAACACATGAAAACACAAACTAATGTCATTTTAGGATTGATGATATGGGCTGATTTTAGCTCCAATATCTGCTGGGGATTCTCAAGGAAAGATTCTTGGCATACTGATATTAAAGAATATTTGAGGGAAGCAGGTGTGGCTCAATTGATAGAGCCCCCGTTTACCATGTGTGAGGCCCTGGGTTCGCTTCCCGGGGCCTCCTTGTGAGGGCAGGCCAGCCCGCGCGGCTCAGTGGGCTGATGCAGTGGGACCTCACAGCAAGGGGGAGATAAGCAGACACGGAGAAAACACACAGTGAATGGACACAGCAAGCACAAGCAGCAAGCGGGGGATAAATAAATAAATAAATAATCTTTAAAAAAAAAAGAATATTTGAGGGGATATGATACCCATATGATATTATCCTGGAGAGCTGAACATTATTGAACCTACAACATATACATTAATTTTACTCAAACAGTACATGTATGGCAACAAAATATTTGGTGGATTAACTAACATTGATAAAAATGTCCTAAAAACCCTGATGAGGTTGTCAGAAGTCTAGGAGTCCAAGCAGAAATTGTCTAAGTGAAGAGAGCCATAATGAGGAAGTTGACTTAGGGGTCTTTATTGGCCACAAAGAAGGGATATTTTTAGGAAGATGTGAAAGGATAGAAAGCAACTTGGACTGGTATGATTTTTGTAGAAAAATCGAAAATAAGTCAACAGATAGTTATAAAGCATGCCAGAAAAACAATATATGCAAAACCATGCAGAATGATCCAAGTGTGGCTAAAGTATGCTCCTCACATTGCATGCATAGATAGATAGCTCAAAGGCAGTGCCCTAGGATATTGGCAGCTGAAGCACAGGAATGAATTCAGGGGAAACTTTCGTTCCTCACAGCCCAGGAGAATGTGTAATTTACTTACGTGCTCACTGACATCCAAGGCCTCATACATAAAGGCTGAAGTACTCAACAGCAGTTAGTTGGAAATGGAAACCTATTAAACTTCATTAGGACTTTACTGGTTGGAAGATGGTGGTCATTACTTAAAGCTAATTGGGATCTTATTTCAGCACAGTCTGATAGCATGAAACAGGGCATGTGTCTAGGACTATGAAAGATGCAGAATCCAGATTTAATTGATGGTCCAGGGATTGTTCATTGCTATTATACTAAATCAAACTGATGTGTGTATACTTATCCTTTATCCTGCAACATTTTTGAACTGTTTTTTTTTTTTTTTTTTTTTTTTTTTTTTTCTCTAGTAGATTTCTAGTGGATTCTTTGGTATTTTCTCTACATAGGATCATGTACATAGGATCTCTACATAGAATGCCTTTTATTTCTTGTCCTTGCCTAATTTCTCTGGGTAAATTACACAGATTATTACCACTACAATGCTGAATAATAGTGGTTTAAAGCAATTATACTTATGTGATAGTGATTTTGGGTCAAAAACTTTCAGTCTGTAGTACTCTATATTCATTGAATATGATGGTTAGCCACAGGTTTTTCATATATTTCCTTTATCATGTTCAGGAAATTCCCTTTTTTCTTAGTATTTTATGAATAATGGGTGCTGGATTTTGTCAAATGCCTTTTGGTGTATCAACTGAGATGATCATGTGTTTTTGTTCTTAATTCTATTAATGAGTCACATTGCATTGATTGATTTTCTTTTCTCACAGCCATCATTATCAAAACTCTTCCATCTTACTAAACAGAAACTCTGTACCAATTAAGAATTAATGATCAATTCTCTATCCCAAATTTGGTTACTATATTCTAGTTTTTGACTCATTGAATTTGCTTATTCTATTCATTTCATATCACTGATATCATACAGCATTTGTTCTTTTGTTCCTGATTTATTTAAATCAATGTGATGTCTTAAGGTTCATCTATGTTGCTTTGTGTATCAGAAATTCATTTTTTATGGCTGAATAATATTCCATTTATCTATATACCACATTTTGTTTATACAGTCATCTTTTGATTGGTACCTGAGTTGCTTCCTTCTTTTGGTAATTGTAAATAATACTGCTATGAATATCAGTGTGCAAATATCTGTTTAACTTGCTGTTTTCAATACTTCTGGTTATATATCTACAATTGTGATTGGGAGTCATATGGTAATTCTATATTTATGATTCTGAGAAACTTTTAAACTGTTGACCAAAACTACTCTACCATTTCATATTACACCAACAATAAATGCTTGTTCCAATTTCTACATGCCTTCCAACACTTCTTTTCTATTTGGTAAACAGTATCCATTCTAGTGGGTGTAAAGTAAGATCTCATTAAGGTTTTGATTTGCAGTTCCCTAATGGCTAATGATATTCAGCATCATTTCATATGCATATTGGCCATTCCTTTTCCTAATTTGGGCAAGTGTCAATTCAAATCTTATTGTCCTCCCCGTTTTTAATACAATTTTATTTCATGTAAACTTTACCTTAACATTCTGTGGTACATAGTACAATCATGCCTAGTTTTTATTTAATATTTTTATTTAGAGAAGTTTTCGGTTACAGCAAAATCATGTGAAAAATACAGATCTTCCATTTCCCCATTTCCCTATTATTAACACTATGAACTAGTGTGATTCCTTTGCTTCAACGGATGAGATAATATTAAAATTTAAATATTAATTATAATCCATAGTTGTTGGGGACCTTCACGGTAGCACTCATATTATGTACCTTGTCAGCAGCACCGGTGACATGTAACATGGCCGCCAGGGCTGAGACAAAGAACAGCTTAAGCTACAGTTAGCCTTCTTCAAGGAAGTTAGAGAGTTCGCGCCAAAAGCATTTCTGCCACCTACCCTAGCAACAGCAGCCACCAATCCCAAACCACCACCCATCCTTAGGTCCACCAATCCTCACCCTCTTCCTTCAGAGTATATATACCCTGCCTCTTCAATAAACTTTTGCAGCTTGATCAGAATCCTGTCTTGCTGTCATTCTTCGCGTCTCTTGTCCCATACCATTCTTTTCTTCACAGGACCTGAGCCCCAGTAGATTGTCCAGCGGGATGGGACACATAGTTTACATTAAGGTGCATTTTTTACTAATATACCATCCTTTTATTAATGCCTTGCATTAGTGTGGCACATTCATTATAATTCATGAAAGAACATTTTTATTAATACACTATTAACTATAGTCTACTGTTTACAATAGGGTTCACTATGTTGTACAGTCCTATGTTTTATCTTCTAATTTTTATTCTAGTAATATACATATTAAAATTCCCCTTTAAGCACATTCATATATATAATTCAGTACTGTTAATTGCATTCACAATGTTGTGCTAATATCACAATCCTCTATTCCCAAAACTTTACAATCAACCCAAAAAGAACTTCTGTATAAATGAAGCATTAACTTCCCATTCCCTACCCCTACACAGCCTCTAGTAACCTATTCTAGATTATATTTTCATGAGTTTGCCTATTATAATATTTCATATCAGTGAGATTATACAATAATTTTCCTTTTGTGTCTGGCTCATTTCACACAACATAATGTCTTCAAGATTCATCCATGTTGTCACGTGAGCCAGAATTTTAGTCCTTTTCATGGCTGAAAAATATTCCATTTTATATACATATCACATCATGGGTTGCTTTTATGTTTTGGCAATTGTGAACAATGCCACTATCATCATTGTTGTGCAAATATCTGTTTGAGCCCCTGCTTTCAATTCTTTTGGGTATATACCTGATAGAGGGATTGCTGGGTCACATAGTAATTCTATACTTAGCTTACTAAGGAACTGCCAAACTATCTTCCACAGCAGCTGCACCATTTCACATTTTCATCAGCAACGAATGACTGTTCCTATCTCTCCAACAATTGTAATTTTCTGTTATTTTTAATAGTAGCAATTCTAGTGGGTGTGAAATGGTATTAAATATCTCATTGTGATTTTGATTTGCATTTCTCTAACAGCTAATGATATTGAGCATCGTTTCATGTGCTTTTTAGCCATTTGTATTTCTTCTTTGGAGAAATATCTTTTCAAGTCTTTGGCTCAATTTTTAGTTTCACTGCTTGTCTTTTTATTGTTTAGTTGCAGGATTTCTTCATATATATTCTGTATAGTAAACCCTTATCAGATATGTAGTTTCCAAATATTTTCTACCACTGGGTAGGTTGTCTTTTCACTTTCATGATAAATTCCTTTGATGCACAAATGCTTTTCATTTTGATGAGGTCCCATTTATCTATTTTTTTTCTTTTGTTGTTTGTACTTTGAGTGTAAAGTCGAAGAAACCATTGCCTAACACAGGTTCTGAAAATGCTTCCCTATGTTTTCTTCTATGAGTTTTATTCTCCCAGTTCTTTTCTTTAGGTGTTTGACCCATTTTGTGTATACTGTGAGATAGGTGTTCTCCTTCATTCTTTTACATATGAATATCCAGTTCTCCCAGCACCATTTGTTGAAGAGACAATTCTTTGCCAATTGATTGGACCTTGTAGCCTTGTCAAAAATCAATTAGCTGGGGACAACCAGCAAGATAGTGGTGGAGTAAGGAGCTCCTAGAGTCACTTTGTGCTACAGGGCAGGTAGTAATCACCCAAAGCTATCTAAAGCACCTGTTAGGAGCTCTAGGAGACCAGAAGAGCATCTTGCAACATCCTTGAAGGAATGGAAGGAGAAGACTGCACATCTGCAGAGAAGATTCTTAAGTAGAGCACTCCACATCATGGAGTCTGGTGCCCATCCTACACTAGAGGCACAAGCCACCTCTCGGGAGCTACTCCGTAGATGGAATTGGAAGCTCCACTTCCCAAAAATGGGGGAGGAACATATGGTTGGGCAGCAACTTTAGCTACCAATTAGTAAATTTGGTGGACTAAAGTACAACCCTAAGAATAGCTTAAGTTTGAAACTGTCCAAGTCAGAAAGAGGTAGAGAGCCACCATTTTGACTACACCCATAACATGACGGGAAGCTGGGCTGACTGAAAATCACAGTGACAGTAGAGACCAGTTTCTTTTACTCACATTGGCCTACAGCCCTAGCCTAGGCTTCAGTCCCACCTCTAGCAGGGAGGAAGCTGACAGGCCTTGAACCAGCCTATCCAGTTAACTGCAGGTACATTTGGCTGGCACAGACTGAATAACTGGGAGTCTACTGGGGCAACTGTGGTCATCTTGCACCTGCATTGCATAGATTGCTGCCTACACTTGCAGCTCCATCCCCACCCCAGGCAGGGGAGAAAGGAGCATGAAGCTTCATCAGTCTCTCTGGGCAACTACAGTCTAGGCTGTCATGAGTTTGATTATTCCACAAAGCTGTGGCTCTGTCCCTACCCCTGGCAAAGAAGAAAGTTGGGAAAAGCTTCATAGGCCCTTGAGGCAATGAGGACAGCTTGAGTATCTACAGCTTATAGCACCAACTATATCACAAATTGTGACTCCTCCAACTTGATTCTTCTTTTCCAGGATGTTTCTGGCTATTTGGGCACCTTATCCTTTCAAATTTGATGCTTGGCTTTTCCATTTCTGCAAAGTAGGCTGTTGGAATTTTGATTGGACCTGTGTTGAAGCTTTAAATCATTTTGGGTAGACTTTACATCTTAACAAAATCCATAAGTATGGAATGCCCTTCCATTTATTTAGATTTATTTGATTTCTTTTAGCAAAGTTTTGTAGTTTCCATGTATGTCCTTTATATCTTTGGTTACATTTGTGTGTAAATATTTTATTATCTTAGATACTAATATAAATGGAATTTTTTCTTGATTTCCTTCTCAGATTTCTCATTACTAGTGTGTAGAAACACTACTGATTTTTTACATGTTAATCTTGTACCCCAATACTTTGCTGAATTCATTTATTAGCTCTAGGAGTTTGTTGTAGTTTTTTAAGGCACAGTTTATCATGGTCTCATGACTCTTTTCTCAGCCAACCACTCAAGATAATCTACCTTTTTGTCTGTGAGAAAAGATACTGATTTATGCTATTTGGTCTGGTTTTCCTGTGAGATGTTATCTTAGTCACGTAAGCAAAACTGAGAAGGTCTGGTCAATATCCTTTAGGTAACTAAGTACAAAGAGTAGACTTCTAAAATTAGATTAATTGAAAACCAGCTCAGTTTTAGAAGCTTCAGAGCTGCTTAAATGAACAAATTTTAATAAGCACATTTTCCAGCTATCATGATGTTAGTTGTGGGTTTCTTATAGATGCACTTTATTGTGTTGAAGAAGTCTATTACTAATTCCTAGTTATCTAAGTGTTTTTATCAAGAAAGGATCCTGGATTTTGTCAAATGTCTTTTCTGCATCCGTTGAGATGAACGTGTGTTTTTGTGTGTTTTTTTTGTCTTCATTTTGTTAAGGTGGTATATTGCATTCATTTATCTTCTCATATTGAACCAGCCTTGCATACCTGAGATAAAACCCCTTGATCATGGTGTATAAATCATGGTGTATAAATGTATAAATGTGTTGTGGATTCCTTATGCAAGTATCGTGTTGAGGATTTTCATAAGAGAAGTTGGTCTATAATTTTCTTTTCTTATAAAATTATCTGGATTAGGCATTAAGGTGATGTTGGCCTTGTAGAATGTGTTAGGTGGTACTGCCACCTTTTCAATTTTTAGAAGTCTTTGAGCATCATTGGTATTAATTATTCTTTGAAGGCTTGGTAGAATTAACTTGAGAAGAAATCTCATCCTGTGATTCTATTTGTTCAGAGGTTGTTGATGAGAAATTCAGTCCCTTTACTTTTATTTCATTTGTTGTGATCTTCTATTTCACCAGATTCAGTGTGGTTTGTTTTTTGTTTCTAGGAATTTGTTCATTTGTTGGCAAACAGTTGTTCTTAGCTTCTTCTTATGATCCTTTTTATTTGTTTGGGGTTATTCGTTATGCTCCCTCTCTAATTTCTCATTTTATTTATTTGCATCATTTCCCATTTTTTCTTTCCCAGTCTAGCTAAGAATTTGTCAATTTTATTGATCTTTTCAAAGAATCAACTTTAGATTTTCTCAAGGCCCTCTATTGTTTTTTATCATCTATTACATTTACTTCTATTGTAATCTTTTTTTATTTATTTCCTTTTGTTTGCTTTGGGATCATTTTGCTGTTTTGTTTGTTTGTTTATTCCTCCAAGTATGTCCTATTTTTTAAAATATAAGAATTAGGGCTATAACTTTCCCTCTAAGCACTGCCTTTGCCGCATCCCATAAATTTTGATATGTTGTGTTCTCATTTTCATTCACCCCAAGATATTTACTTATCTCCCTTGTAATTTCTTCTTTGAACCAATAATTGTGTTATTTAACTTCCATATATTTGTGGATTTCCAGTTCTTTGTCATTTATTTCTAGCTTTATTCCAGTATGGTTAGAAAAAGATGCTTTGTTTAATTTCCATCTTTCTAAATTTATTGAGACTTGTTTTGTGACCCAACATGTGGTCTATACTGGTGAATGATCCATGTTCATTTGAGAATTTGTACATCCTGCTCTTTTGTTTGTAATGTTTCATATATATCTGTTATGGCTATTTCATTTATCATATTATTTAACTTCTCTATTTCCTTATTGATCTTCTGTCTAGATGTTCTATCAATTAATGAGTTTGGCATATTATAGTTTCCAACTATTAATTGTAGAGGTGTCTATTTCTTCCTTCTTTTTTGCCAGGGTTTGCCTCATAAATTTTGGGCTCTGTTATTGGGTAAATAAATATTTATGACTGTTAATTCTAACTGTTGGATTGCCCCTTTTATTAATATATAGTGCATTTTGTATCTCTTGTGACAACTTTAGACCTAAAATATATTTTGTCTGATATTAGTATAGCAACCCCAGATCATTTTTGGTTAGTATTTAAATGGAATATCTTTTTCTGTTCTTTCGCTTTCAAACTATTTGTGTGTTTGAGTCTATGGTAACTCCCTTGGAAACAACATATTGTTCAATCAGGTTTACTTATCCCTTCTGCAAATATGTGTCTTTTGATGAGGAGTTTAATCCATTAACATTTGGTATTATTACCAGAAACGTAGTACTTTTTTCAGCCACTTCGTCCTGTGGCTTTTATATGTCATATCTTTTCTTGCATCTTTTTTCCTTTATTGCAACCTCCTTTTCTGTACAGTTTATTTTTTGTGATTTATGTGACTAATTCCTTTCTCTTTTTTGTTTATGCATATTTTTAAAATACTTTCTTTGTGCTTACCCTGGGAGATGTATTACCCAATCAACATCCATAAACTATTATTGTGAAAAGATACTTAGTTTCAATAGCCTATACTCTCTCTGATCCCATAGAAAGGAAAAAGGGCCATTATTTCTTCAAATATTCTTTCTGCCACTTTCCCCTTCTTTTCTCTTTCTGAAACACTTATGATGAGTATGTTTGTGGACTTTGTGCTGTCACTCACATCCTTGAGACACTGCTTGATTTTTCTATCATTTTTTCTCTCTCTTTTTCTGACTATGATTTGGATTGTCCTGTCTTCTAGTTCACTTATTCTTTCTTCTGCCTATACAAATCTGCTGTTTTATTCTTCTAGTGTATTTTAATCTCCATTATTCTGCCTTTCATCTCTATACTTTCTGTTATGTTTCTTTTTAAAATTTAAAATTCTTTTTAAGCTCACACATCATCTCCTTAATATCCTTTAGCTCTATATCCATTTATTTCTTCCTCTCCTTGAGTTGCTTTTGGAGATTTTTATGAAGTTATTTGATTAGTTGTTCCATAATTTGTGTCTCTGCTGAAGTTTTAATTTCTTCCGTTCACTGAGCCATATTTTCCTGTTTCTTAGAGTGGCTTGTAATTTTGTATTGGTTTCTGGCATCTGATTATTTTTACGTGTTAACTCTAAATGTCAGGTTCTCCCCCTTGTCTAGGGTTTTCTTGTTGATTGGCTATGTGTTAAGGCTCTTCTTTTGTAATTCATCAAACTTATTCTGGATCATTGAGTAGCCTCTGCTTCACTGTTCAGATTTTCTTAGCTCTTCATCTGTTTCTTGCCCTAGGTATGCCATATATATTTTTTATGGTACCAGGGCTGGGGATTGAGCCCAGGACCTCATATCTTGGAAGCCATTGCTTAACCACTGAGCCACATTGGCTTCCCAAATTTGTTTTTTTCATTTGTTTGCTTTCTTTGTTTTTAGGAGGCACCAGAGCAGGGACCAAACTTGGTATGTCACATGTGGCAGGTAGCTGCTCAAACACTTGAGTCACATCAGTTCCCCTATAAAATTTTTAATGTTGCACTTTTTGTGCAATTCTTCTACCTCTAGGGTTAGCATCCTTTCATTTTTCCTTCTCCAGAAATCTTGATCTGCTTTTTTGCTTATGTGCAGAATTTTCTTCCTAGCTCCTATGATCTGTATAAATTCTCTCCCTCACTCGGTGCCCCCTCTCCTTATACTTTTCAGTTCTGGGACCCAACCTGTCTTACAGCAACTCAGTTTCCCCACATTTTTAATTTCTGTGAGCATTTTCTGCCTCCAATATCTGTGCTGTTGGGGTATCTCACCCCACGGACAAAGTTGAACTCAACCCAGAAAGGTCCACTTTTCACTTAGGTTTTCCAATAAACATTGGCTGAATCAAGTGTGTGTACCTCTTGCCAACAGTTCTGACATTGTCTTTTTTTAAAATCTGGCCCACTTTTCTAAGCAGCATTCCTCAGCAACTTCTGCCCTGGCTTTCTGAGAACCTGCATCCTTGTGCTTGGTTATGCATGGAATTCTAACTAGCCACTGTGAGTGCGTCTCTAACCTGCATCTGTGACAGGTAGGACCCGGCTATGCTTCCTCTGTGCATCTGCCAAACTGAAGGAGTCTGGACTGGTGTGTCTGGAAGAGAAATATATGGAAATTATATTTCTTTGTGCCTAATTCAGTGTTTTGGAAGTCCTTCTCCACTCTCTATTGTCCTCCAGAGTTCTAAACAAAAGGGATATGTCCTTTTAATTGATAATTTGAGGGAAGACTTTTCCAGGGGATATTTTATGTTGCCATGTTGATTAGGTCACCTTTTTTGCCCCTTTTTAAATTGGATTGTTTTTCTTTTTGTTGCAGTGTTGCAAGATAACTTTATATATTCTTGAAATTACATCCAATTGGATATTTGGTTTCCAAATAATTCCCCCATTCTATAGCTTGTCTTTAACTTTCATGATGAAATATTTTCATTCTCAAAAGTTTTTAAATTTGATGAAGTTCTATTTCTCATTTTTTGTTTGTTTGTTTGTTTGTTGCTTGTGCTTTTGGTGTATAGTCTAAGAAATCTGTGCTTAATGCAAGTCCTGGAGTGTCTTCCGTTTGTTTTCTAATAGAAGTTTCATAGTCTTAGTGTTTATATTTAGGGCTTTGGTTTATTTTGAGGTAATTTTTGTATGTGATGTGAATTTAAGATCTAAATTCATGGTTTTGTATATGAATACCCAGTTTTCCCAGAATCATTTGTTTAAGAGAGTATTCTTTCCCCACTGCATGGACTTGACACTCTTGTTGAAAATCAGTTGGCCATAGATGTGATTATTTATTTCTGAGCTCTCAATTTGACTCCTTTTTTCTATATGTCTTTCTTTGTGCTAGTATAATGCTGTTTGATTACTGTAGCTTTGTGATAGGATTTACAATAGGCAAATATGAATCCTCAAGGCTGATGGAATTTTGATTACTTTTGTGTTGAGTCTATAAAATGCTTTTGGTAGAACTGATATCTTAATATTTAGCTTTCCAATCCATGAACATGGAATAACCTTCCATTTATTTAAGTCTTTTTAAAATTTATTTCAATAATGTTTTGTAATTTTCCATGTTCAAGGCCCTTATATCCTTGGTTAAATTTATTCTGTGCTATCTGATCTATTTAGGTGCTATTGTAAATGGGGTTTTCATATTTCTTTCCTCCTCACAATGTTCATTACTCATGTATAGGAACACTACTGATTTTTTTTTTATTTTAAATTTTTTTATTTCTTTAAAATTTTATTGATACATTTTAATAAAGTGTAGATCCATCCAAAATATACAAACTGATATTTGGTATAATTGCCTAGTGGTGCATTCACCACTTCAATCATTTTTAGATCATTTTAATTAGTCCTGAAATAATAATAATGAAAAGCAGAAATCAAACAAAATAAAACTCATCACCTCTCAATTGCTGTATGCTTCCCCTTACCTACTTAGCTGCTATTCTGTTTCCTTCTCTCTAGTATATTTGCATTTATATTTTGTAAAACAGTCATATATGCAATATCACCAGTATTTGTATTTTACTTGAAATTTCACCATGTTATACATCCTATGTTGCATTTTTTAGCTTTCTTTCTAGTAATATACATGTCCTTAGACTTTCCCTTTTGACCACTGTCATAGCCATTAATAATTCTGCTACTCACAAACACCATGATATGCTCTCATCATTTCCATTCACTTCCAAAGATTTACAAAAAATCCTTTACCACTTCTGCACAGATGAACCCTCAGATTTTCTTCCTCTAGCCTCATTCTGGTGACCTATATTCTAATTATTAATTCCAAGAGTTTACATAATATATTTAGTTGAAATAGGGTAATCAGACATTATTTGGCTTTTTTTTTTTTTTTTTTGTCTGGCTTGTTTCACTCAACATAATGTCCTACAGGTTCATTCATATTGTCATATGCTCCACAATTTCATTTCTTCCTAAAGCTGAATAAAATTCTATTGTGTATATACATCACAGTTTCTTTATCCATTCATCAATTGATGGACACCTGTGTTGTTTCCATGTTTTGGCTATTGTGAATAACGTGGCTATAAACGTTGGTGTGCAGATGTCTATTTGTGTCACTGCTCTCACTTTTTCTGGGTATATATCAAGAAATGGTATTGAAGGATCACATGGCAAGTCGATATTCAACTTCCTAAGAAACTGCCAAACAGTCCTCCATGGTGGTTTTACCATTTGACATTCCCACTAACAGTGAATAAGGATTCTTATCACTCCATGTCCTCTCCAATATTTACAATTTCTGAATTTTTAATAGTGGCCAGTCTAATAGGTGTGAAATAATATCTCATTGTAGTTTTGAGTTGCATTACCCTAATCGCTAGTGATGTTAAACATTTTTTTCATGTGTTTCTTCACATGTATTTCTTCTTTGGATGACGGTTTTTTAAATTATCTTGTCTATTTTTTAATTGTGCAGTTTGTACTTTTTTGTTGAGTTGTATGATCTCTTTATATATCAGATATAGTAAACCCTTGTCATATATGTGATTGCCAAATATTTTCTACATTGACTTGGCTGCCTTACCACCCTTTGATAGTCATTTGAGGTACAAACATGATTAATTTTGAGGAGGCCCCATTTATCTATTTTTTTCTTTGGCTGCTTGTGCCTTGGGTGTAAGTTTTAAGAAACTACCGCTTAACACAAGATCTTGAAGATGTTTTCCTACATTTTCTTCTGGTAGCTTTATGGTTGTCACTTTTATATTTAGGTCCTTGACCATTTTGAGTAATTTTTGTATAAAGTGTGAGAAAGGGGTCCTCTTTCTTTTGAATATAACTATATATTTCTCCCAGCTCCATTTGTTGCATAGATTGTTCTGGGAGGGCACCTTGTCAAAAATCACTCAATTGTGGATGTGAGGATCTATTTCTGAGTTCTCAATTTGGTTCTATTAGTCAATCAGTCTTTATGCTAGTACCATGCTATTTTTACCACTGTAGCTAAGTAATATGCCTTAAAATCACGAGATGAGACATCCAACTTTCTTCTTTTTTAAGACATTTTTGACTAATCAGGACCCCTTACCCTTCCAAATAAATTTGATTATTGGCTTTTCCATTTATACAAAAAAGACTGTTGGGATTTTTATTGGGATTGCATTGAATCTGTAAATCAGATTGGGTGGAATTGACATTTAATGATATTTAGTCTTCCAATCCATCAAAATAGAATAGTCTCCATTTATTTAATTCTTCTTTGGTTACTTTCAACAATGTTTTGTAGTTTTCTGAATACAGGTCCTTTATGTCCTTGTTTACGTTTATTCCTAAATATTTGGTATTTTTAGTCACTATTTTAAATAGATTTATTTCTCAGATTGTACATGAGTAGTGTATAGAAACACTATTGATTTTTGCATATTAATCTCATATCTCACCACTTTCTTGAACTCATCTGTTAGTTCTAATAGTTTTGCTCTGGATGTTTCAGGATTTTCTATATATAGGATTATATCATCAGCAAAGAGTGAAAGTTTTACTTCTTTCTTTCTTATTTGGGTGCCTTTTATTTCTTTATCTAGCCTAATTGCTCTAGCTAGAATTTCTAGTACAATACTGAATAGCAGGGGT
>JAQZBX010060778.1:0-17199 GCA_029593785.1 Cabassous unicinctus
TGTTACAGTTGATGAACACATATTGGAGCATTGCCACTAAGTGTGAATTATAATTTACATTATAGTTTAAACTCTTTCCCACACAATTTTGTAAGTTATTACAAGATATATAATGGCTTGTATCTGTTATTGCAATGTCATTCAGGACAATTCCAATGTCCTAAACATTTTTTTCCCCTCTCCCTCCCCTCAGAACCTCCCGTGGCCACTGCTTCCACATCAATGATAAAAGTTCTTCCATTTCTAGACTAACAATAAGTCTATAGTAGAATAATAGTATGTCTACTCTAGTCCATCATTTATTCCTCAATCCTGAGGATTCTGGCATTATAGTATCATGTAAATACATAGCAAATGGTGCCAAACATGAAAAAAAAAAAAATGGGTTGGCATAACAGGGTCATGAAGGGCTGGAATGATGGTTTGTCTTAATCTGAGAGGGGATATATGGGTGAGGATCCAAGGATAGATATGATGGGATTACAAAACCCTCTATCTTTCCTACTTCCCAATATTTTTCTTTTGTTTTTCTGGATGCAGTGTTAGTAGGGAATGAAAGGAAAGTGAAGGTTTTGTAAGGACATCTCTGCTGCCTTCCCTCTGGGTGAACAATTTAAAAAATAAGTGGATATGTGTGTGAGGCAGTGTGGCAGGGGTTACTTTCTAATTGTTTAAGTAACTTTGGAAACTTTAAAGACAAATGAGTTTATATGGCTAAGAGACTTCAAAATGAGTCAGGAGGTCATTCCAGAGGTTACACTTATACACGTCTCAGCAAGATCTCATTGACTGACAAAGTAAATATTGCCTCAAATAGCGGAGCTCCTGAGGGTTCTGGAGACATCCAGACACTGTAGGCAGGGCAGACAGCCGAGGAGTTTGGCACCCTGCCAGTGGGTTCTACTTTCGAATTTATGCTCCCCAGTGTGACAGAGTTGGGCTCAGTTGTGGTTTCCCTACACATGGCTCTTCTACCCTTTATATTTGAACCTATAGTTAGCACTTGTTGATAAGTTTGTGTCCAAGAGACTTAAATCTTTGGGCTTTCCATGTGCCTGTTTGGTCCTGAATCTCAACAGCGTTGCAACACCTACTCTGCAGTTCATTGGGCTCACCCAGGACAACTAAAAAGGAAATTACGATGAATGATGACCGCCGAAGGAACAGAGTCTACAACTGCAAGCAAAATAGTCCCATCCATCTGCCCCATGGGATCTAAGCACCCTCTCAATTAGATGCAGACTGGGCATCTAATGATGATTAGGCTATTGTGTCAACTTGGCCAGGTAAAGGTGCCCAGTTGTTTGATCAAGCAAGCACTAGGCTAATTGTAATACAAGGACATTTCATGGACTTTAATCATCAGTGAGTTGATTGTATAGATGGCTGATTACATCTACAATCAAGGAGATTGTGGTCAGCAATGAATAATGTATTATCCAATCATTTGAAGGCCTTAAAGGGGAAGTGATTTCAGCATTCAGAGAGAACTCCTTCACTTCAGACAGCCGATGTCTCCTGGGAAATCCTCAAGGACCTTCATCACAGCCCCTGCCCTGTCTAATTTGGACTTATGCATCCCCACGGTTACATGGGAGAATTTTATAAAATCTCACACTATTTAGAGATATCTCCTGTCAGTTCTCTTTCCCTGAGAACCCTGACTAATACATAGACATACAAGTTATATGTAAACTCAACATTCACACGTCTGGACATAGTGAAGAAGCTCCTGACCTCTATTTCTTCCATCAATAATAGATGCTACATAACTGTTACATTTGACTGGTGAGGTCCATTGAACCCAAGAACATAACAGATTTTATTATAATTATTTTTAATAATAGACTTTATTTTTAGAGAAGTTTTAGATTGACAAAAAATCGAGCAATAGTACAGACTTCCCACATGAGCTCTCTTTCCTGGTCACAGATTCTCCTCATATTAACACCTTGCATTAATGTGGTATGTTTGTTATAGGTGATGAAGCAATATCGATACACTGTTACTAACTATAGTCTATACTTTACAATAGGGTTCACTCTTTGTGTTGTACAATTCTATAGGATTTGACAAATGCATGATGTCATGTATCCACCATTACAGTGCCATAAAGAATGGTTTCACTGCCTTAAAAATCCCCTGTGTTCCACCTATTCATTCTTTTCCCCCTCCTTCCATCTACCACTGGCAACCACAGATCTTTTTTATTGTCTCTATAGTTGTCCTTTTCCAGAATGTCCTATAGTTGGAATCAAACAGTATGTAGTCTTTCAGACTGGCTTCTTTCACTTAGCATTATGCACTATGTCTTTTTATAGCTTGATAGCACATTTCTTTTTATTGATGAATAATATATGATTGAATGGCTGTACCACAGTTTGTTTATTCACCCCCTAATGGTTTTCTCAGCTATAACTTTTATCACAGGGTAGGTGTTGCACAAAGTAGAGTAAGCATCTTTTCTAGACAAAACCAAAATTGAGCAAGACCCTAATTCTTTCTGCACTACCACATATAGCACTTCTACTTCTGCCTATAGGGCAGATTTACCTTACCCCCTTCAACCAAGTGTTAGTGTTTGCTGGGCAAATGTTGGAGGACTTGCCTTTCAGCAAGTTATATTAGTAAACCAGGCAACTTCTTTTGGTGTAGCAGGAAAAGAATTGTAGGATTTTGATTTAGCTAGACAGATGTTAAGCTTTTATGGAAGTCCATAGGCAGAGTGCTCATGAGTGCTATGTACTTTCCCAGAGCTGCCAACAGTGGTATGTATCCTCTTGTATAACCATTTCATTATTGAGCTCTGATGAACTCTTCCATTTTAATAGGAATATATTTTTGATATTATCAGTAAAATACTATACATTTAAATTTTACATGTTTTACTGCTAATTTCAATGGAGAAGAAGGAGTTATGAAGAACAGTGATGGACCATTTACAAACATTATCTAAATTTTATTTATCTCAAATAAATTACACAAATATCTAGATAATTCTCCATGTATAAAAGCCTTTCATTTCAGTTGTCTTTATCTCTGATGGTGGAGCAAATTGGCCTATATATAGTAAATCTTAATTTGCAATAAAATATAAGCTATTCAGACAGATAATTTTTGAAGTCAGGGCTGTATTTTACATTAAAGTAAAAATTGTAAATAATTTCAGTATTTCAGAATTTTTGGTTCTACAAAAAAATGGCCACTGTTAAAAAGGAAATATCTAAATGTGAAGCCATTCAATAAATGGTTTTGGAGTAACTTTATTTTAAATTGAGGTATAATTTTTATTCAGTGAAACACATGAATTATCCTAAACCACTCACTGGCTTTTGACAAAGGCCTGATTAAACAATATACAAGCCTATCAAGAAGTGGAAGTTTCCTCTTGCCTCTTCAATTTCATTACTTGCCTTCCACTGGAGGCAATCATTCTTTGATTTCTATCCTAGTTTAAGTTTGCTTGTTCCGGAACTTCACATGCATGCAATCATACAGTAAGTACTATTTTGTGTCTAGTGTCTTTCACTTTGCTTAAATGTTTTGAGATGCATCCATGTTGTTTCATGTATCAGTAGTTTATTCCATTTTGTTTCTGGAATATTCCAGAACAAATCCAGATATGGATTTATCACAATTTGTTTATCTAGTCTTCTGTCGATAAACATTTAGAGTTTACTTTCCAATGTTTTGTTCTTGTGAGAGAGTAAATCTGACCCAGTGTCTCTATCTTGTTTTTAAGAGGTGGTCTTGTAGGTGATGTTCAGTAGCTCAAGCACACAATTCTTGAGTGTGTCATGGCCAGGAGTCATGGGAGTGACTTGGGTGAGATCCATCCCAGCTCAAGAAACCCCTTATCAATGGTGTTCTTTGAGGTTTCATACCTAGTTTAATGTCACTCTTCCATTATAGGTTATAAAATAAACTTGAAAACCTCAAGTGCAGTGTATTTGGATACTTTTTTCAAACAGCATAGAGTACATAGCAACATCAAAAAAATCATTATTTTAAATCTGGTGCCCTTCTTTATATTCCTTTAGTTACTATTGAAAGGAATTTAACCAAGGATCAAAGTCTTAGGTATTCCTAAGGCTGAAGTTGTGGCAACCATGGCTTTAGGCCAACCAACACCAATCTCCTTTCAAGAAATTTCTTGCCATTCAACTCCAGGAGGTTAGTTAGCCTCTATGTGTTAGCATCTTCAGGCTTCACCACAGCTTTCTGTGTAAGGCCATACTCTTCCTGGGCAGCCCTTAGCCAATGGACTAGTGCAGTGGGGATCCTAGGTAGACCTGTGTCTGCCCAGTACTGGACTCCTGTATTGACAATCTTTGCTCTGGAACTTCTGTTGAGTTTGCTAAGACTGTTATATGTGCCTTATGATTTGAGACTCTTCCTATTCCTCTAACCCCAAGCCCATCACTCCCCCATATGTTCCTTTTCTCCAAGTCTAATTCCATCCATTTTTTACTGTCTGTGCATATCTATATACCCATAATTTTTCCTCTGTATTATTTGAGTCTTCCAGGAAGCCGGTGAAGCTGACACTGAGGCAGAGTTAAAAGTGCAAGGGGATTATTGGGGAGAAAGGAGAGATACTTGTAAAAGATAAGAGAGAAAAGCTCCAGTGAATGGGTATGGCAAGCCTTTGGATTATGATGCATATAATTAGCACTGATAATTTTTCCAAAAAATAAAACACATCTAATTGCCTCTAGAGAAATTTCTTCTCAGTTTAAAACACTGATCATTTGATTATTTCTACAAGATACTCTTATAGGTATACCATTGCAAAGTCTTGAAACTTCATGAGTTTTGTATTTTCACTAAAAACCTTACCCTGTCCACTAAACTTAAAATGTTTCCGCTGGGTCTAGGGCTACTGGCATGATACCGGTTTAAAAATCAAAGAGTGGCAAAATAGTGCAATTATTATTATTAGCCTGGGATTTTAGACGACTTAATGCAAAAGAAACAATTGCAAGTAATACTGTTATAAGAGGGGTTTTCTGCATAATTTTTACCTTAAAAGTCCCAGTGAAAGAACTGCAAGGCTCTACAACAGCAAAACAGAATTTTCCTTCATGAAACATTTAAAAAAATCCCTCAATCCCAGAAGTTTCCTTATATTTATTAAAATTCTGAATGGCAACTCTGAACTCATTAGCTTCTACCATTTTATCCCTTATTTTCTGGGTGAGTACTGTAATCAAAATTAAATTTGCTTTGAAATGCCTTAGTAATGTAATAACACAACACACGGGTAAATTCCTCATAGCATACCTCTTCAGAATCTGCAATCTCCTAGCATTCAATGTATGTCTCAAGTGCCTAATAATTATATGTGGTTTTGTGCTAAATATGATAGAAAGTGGGTTATTCATTCTCTTCATTCATTTGTTCCTTTATTCCTTTATTCAATATGCATGTATTGAGTGCACATGATATGTCAATTAATGAGTATATAGAGCTATAGTCCCTGACATCAAGGAGTAATTAAATACCTCTGCTTTTTCCTCCAGAGGTTACAATGATATTGAAGTTAATATCATGCTTTTGCAATTTATATACAATCATTTGAATTGGATGCATACAAAAATCCTGTCATGTTTAATCACCTTTCCCCATCTTCATAGCCTTGAAAGAAATATAAACTCAGTAATAAAATTTTGCTATGGGTAGGATATGTTTCTCTGCTCTTTCAGCTCTATGGGAAATTTCAGGCTGGTTTTGTCTGGTCCCAATTTACTCAGGGCCTTATCTTCATAGGATCATGAACCACACAGGTGCCTAGGGTTGCATCCTACATTTTTCGGTGAGTTTAATAATTACCTGAGGTGTTGAGAGGAAGGTGGTTTGCAAAGGTTGGGTCACATGCGTGTGTAATTCTCAGGAGGCTGATGATTTCAGGTCTGCTGGCTGCTGGCTTGGCTTGTGCATGGTCCTCCCCTGAGGGAGCAAAGAAGGGTAACTTGTCTTGGATGTTCACAGGATTCTCTGATAAAGGAAAGAATAGCTCTCAGTGAAGGGGAAGCTTGAAGTCTGTAATCTCATGAGCATCTCCCTCCTCCTTTTTCTCAGCCTGTGGCTTTCAGATGGACTTTTGGATCTTCAGCCTTTAAGGCCAGGGCTTTTGAACTAGAAAGTCAAACATTTGTTGCTTTTGTTTTCTGTTCAAATCTAGCCCTCTTGGGTGGGGATTTGCATGGAGGTTATCAGATACAAGTATAGGAATAGAATATGTGTGTTCAGGGAAAGAAAATGAATACATACTTTTACATATCATGCTACCATACTGTTCTAGATGCTTATTTGAATATTTTAGCTAATTATCAAAGATAAATAAAAGACAAATCATTTGATTTGGTAAATAAACATCTTGGCATTAAAAAAAGTGACACAAATGAATCTCATGCTGTTCAGAAATATCCATAAATAAGTTTGCTTTGAAGACTGTGCACTTATGTAAATTATTAAATTGTGATCTGCCTTACTTGTGTAATAATTTACATGTATGGTCATTCTTTGTTTATTTAAAAGTTAGATCACTAAGGATATAATTGGGTACCTAGACTTAAAAATATATATTTTATTGCAGCTTAACACACAGAAGAAAAATTGCGTAATTCCTAAGTTATAAATTGCGTGAATTGAGCAAACCAATGCAACCAGCACCCAGATCAATAAAGTGAACATGATATGCAATCCAGAAAGCCAACTGTGCTTCCTTTCCAATAACACTCTACTCAAGGACCACCCTATATCATCCTATTATGACTTTAGACTATGTAATAGTTTTGCCTGTTTTTGATTATATATAAATAGATTTATCTCTTTTGTGACTAGTTTCATTTGCACAATTTATATTTGTGATATTCATGTATACTGCTTGTGTAGTATGAATTTATTCATTTCCAGTGATATGAGATATTCCATTGTGTGACTATCTACAATTTATTTATCCATCTAACAGTGAATGGAAATTTTCCTAGTTTCTTATTTGGAGGTATTACAAATAGTGCTATGAAAATTGTTGTGCATAGCTTTTGGCAGACTTTTCTAAGGGTATATACCTAATGGTAGAATTTCTAGATTGGGCTTCCTCTGTGGATATAAATAACCTTATTGAATCAGCCCCAAGGTGAAAAAGAAGCCAAAAGTGTCACATGCAACAAGTATGTATAGGTAAATTCGGGTATGTATTTGTGCATTAGAGATTTGGATTAATCACACATTGACTTTATTCATTTATGATGCAAGTATAAATTCATGTATCCAATTTTTAATTTATAAAATATTTATAGTACACATAACTTGTCTAGTACTATACAAGGCAATTTATTGAAAACATATATTTTGGGGACAGATTTGTAAATAGAATGAAACTTAGACTATCAAAAAAAGAAAAAACTCTTGCAAGTATTTCTGGATGATGGGTGAAAATGAATATGAATTATGTGGCATTGTCAAAATTTAAACCATATTAAAAATCTCAATGTATTTTATTTGCTTTCAAATTTTAATCACTAAAAAATAAATATGTTATTATTGTTTAGCTAAATAAATGACAGTCATGCAAATTAAGTTTGAATTATAAAAATGATAATCAAGGAAGAAAACAGAAAAAAATCTCCCTGAGTCTAATCCAGCACAGGAACACACCCAGGTATCTCAGGTTTGGGAGATGAAGAGATGAAATTATCACACCCTTAAAGTTTTGAGAAGCAGGTTGGTAGCAGCAGTCACAAGGTATGAAATCCTGGTCATTCCTGCCTGTGTTCCTGTTGTCACTGTTCTGGCTTCCTTACTTTCTGGGGAAATGGTTGACACAGTGCACAACACAGACTCAAGGCACTGGGGACAGGTGAAATGATGTTGGCAGCTGCAGAAGGCATGGATATTCAGTGGCAGAGGGATTCTGTGGTGTGTTCTGAGTGTCAGAAAGTAAAATTCAATTTAAGTTCTCCTTTAGACAGAAAGTGAAATTGAAAGGATACATGAAAATTGTCTAATAATTTGAAAATTTTTTGTAGCTCTATACTGTTGACCTAGTATTTTAGTTAAGATAGTTTGGTTATGCTACAGTAACAAACAAATTCAACGTCTCCATAGACAAACACATAAACCTACTTGTTTGAACGACATCTGCCCTAGGTCTGAGCAACTCTCTAAGACAGCTCTTCTCCATCTGACAGAAATAGTTACATGTCCACCTAACATCAAAGGGCCCAATTGTGAGCAATAAAGGTAAGGAGAACTGGTTACAAGTAAGTACTTGAAATTTCTACTACACCTGGATAAGTGTCTATTTTAGTGAACAAGAAAACTTATGCAAGAAATAATGAATGCAATTTGCAGAATCATTAAAAGAATGGGAAAATGCATAGTGATTTTTTTCAACTTATGATATTGTGGAGTTGCTGACATTATCATAGGCTTAAGAAAAAAAACTTACAGAATTATATTAGAACCCAACCTTGATTGTAGATCTTTTGAGAAATACAGAAAATAAATAATTAGAAATTAATGAAGGAAATGATTCTTTTATCAAATATCTATAACTCTGTAATGACTTGCTGAGGAATATCATAGAATCTTTGACCAACGATTTTCAAGAATTGCTCTATAAAAGAGTGTTTCAAATGTTCCTGAAGGTAAGAATTAAATACATTGTGCTTAATCTTTCCTTTTGAAATACTAATTCAGAAGGTCTATCTTCTGTACCTTCAGTCTGGGTCTGTCTAGCTAGCTATCATCTATCTATCTATCTATCTATCTATCTATCCATTTCCTAATGAAAGTTCCACGTGATTTAAGTAAGTTGAATGATACTGCTCCTGTAAAGTTTACATATTTTCTTTTTTAATTGTCTTGGTTCCTTCTAATCTTGCTACACAATTCTATGGATATTTTTCTATGGAGAGATGATTTTCAGCTTCATTTTATAGTTTAACTTCAGTGGCAATTATTTCTTATGAATTAATCTCCAGATGCAAATTTTAAAAGAACAACTTAAGACAGTAGAGGTATGTTTTTAAAAAATCATTAGCATCATAGGTTTATGGGTTTGTGTTGTTTTCATTCTATTCCACATATGCATTTTAAATAACTATAAATCCTCCTGGGTTGTCTACCATTAATTAATCATATAAGAGATTATTGCCATAAGTTAGAATCATTGCTATGTCAACCTGGAGATGAGATAAATTAAAAGAAATTAGACCTCTAAATCCCTGCTTCAATATTTCTTCTCATCTACAGAATATTTCTTTGAGAAATGCCATCTCTTCCTTAAGCTGTTTCACTTACTGATGATTCTACCCTTTTACTCAGAAATTCAGCATTCATTTATAGGACGTGGCAAGTAACACTATTATACTGATGATTTATTTGCTTTATCTGTGGTCAAAATTCCATCTGCTATAAGCCTAGCCTACCTGGAGTAAAGGTGCCATCTGGAATATCTACCAATTTCCAAATGTTTGGTCAAAAGAAATTTTTATTTCTACGTAAATAGCATATTGGTATTCTCCTTCAAATTTACAAAAGCTCAAATTTAAAATTGTATTACTTATGATATCAATGCTATTATTGAATTAATTAAATAACTACTCTAGTTCATAACTATTCTTGGATAATTTTTAAGTAACAAAATGTGTTATTATATAAACCTCATATAATTGAGAACAGTTTGTAGTAGGGTAAGTTGACATTTAAATTTGAAGATTCAAAGCTTGTGAATAGCTTTTGTTTTATTTTGAAATTCTAATTTGTGATTTTTTTCCATTTTAATTCCTCACATGATATTACTCTATTTCATTTTCAAAGTTTAGCTTTAGATCATTGCTCAATGTACTTTGGAACAGAACATGAAATAACATAATTTCATGTTCTTCATTTTTGTGAGTTAAAATGCTTAAAATCACAAAAATTATATGTGGAAATTTAACAGTATAAGAAAGCTTAGAATAAAATGTGAAAGACTCCTTTAAAAAACAATTGAAAATAATGCATGTATTGATTGGCATGTAAGTTAATTGGAAAAAGGTAGATTAAAAATACTATCTATAGTATGACACTATTTCGGATATCTTGACTCTTGATGATTATTTATTCAAAACCCAGTTTCATAATCATACTTAAGATATTTTTGGTATTTTATATTGTGTAAATAACTTTTGTACTTATTTTATCTGATGCTCTCAATAATTGTATGAGATAGAAGAGGCAGATTTTATTATTTCCATTTTACTGTTAAGAAAGAAAGTCTCAGAAAAGTTAAACGGTTTATGCAACCATGCAGATTTCATAGGAAGGCAATTCCATCTGAGGTTTTCTGATCCCAGATTTGATAATTCATCTACAGACACTCATTTTTCTCTTTTTTTTTTTTAACATTATGGTATAATTTACATGCAGTAATATTTATGCATCTTAAAATGTACAGATCTGCAATTTTGATGAACCACCACTACGATCAAGATATAAAAAATATCATCACACCTTAAAAACTCCTATGCTGCATTGTGATCAACCCTTTACTGTATCCTCTGCCCTGGCAATCATTGACCTTTTTTCAATCTCTATAGCTTTGCCTTTGCAAGAATGTCATATAAATGGAATCATACAAATACATATATTTGGTGGTCTGATTTCTTTCAATTAGTGTAGTGCATTTTAGATTTATCCATATTACATGTTAAGTACCCATTCATTTTTATTGCTGAGTAATTTTCATGAATGGATGCATCATAGTTTCTTTATCAGTTGTGCAGTTGAGGGGCTTTTGGATTGTGTCCCAATTTTGGCAATAATGAATAAGGCTGCTATAAACATTTGCAAACAGATTTTTATGTTGATATTCCTAAAGACCTTTTTATTTCATTATTTTTTCTTTTCAATTAAATACATTTTGAAGACAAGTTTTTAATTTTGATAAAGTCTGCATGATCATATTAATTTTATGGATTGTGCTTTTGGTATTTTATCTAAGAAATATTTGTCTAAACCAAGTTCACAAAGTTTTTTTTTTTTTAACTTACAATAAAATTTTATTTATAATGTCTTGGAAAAGCTGTCCTGGGATTACAGAGCAATCCTAAGTAAAATAGAGGATTCCAATATACCACTCTCTTATTTGCATGTTACACTGACATGGAACATTTGTTACAAGTATAAAAATTTGCACATTTATATAATTGTAGTATTAACTATCGTCCATGGTTTAAATTAGAGTTCAAATTTTCTTATTTTTATTCTGTTACTATATGTATAACCTTACATTTCATTTTTTAACCACATTCAAATATATATTTTGGTGATGTTAATTATATTCAAAATATTGTGCTACCATTACCACTATCCATTATCCAGACTTTTCCATCATTCCAAATAGGAACCCTGTACATTTTTAGATTTAACTTTCCATTCCCTAATCGCAGCCCATCCTTTGGTAACCTATATTCTAGAGTCTGACTCTTATGGGTTTACTTAGGTTAATCATTTCATGTCAGTGAGGTTATACAATGTATTTTTGCATCTGGGTTATTTCACTCTACATGTCTTCAAGGTTCATCCATGTTGTGTGTATCAGAACTTCATTCCTTTTTTTAAAATAAAATTTTATTGAAGTATATCATTCATACATGATCATACATAAACAATAAATGTATAGTAAAATTTGTGAATTTGCAAAACAAATATGCATTTCATCATACAAGGCTCCCATACATTTCCCAACCACTAACACCTTGCATTGATATGAAGCATTTGTTACAAACAATGAAAGAGCACCATCAAAATATTACTAACTGGGGAGTGGATGTGGTTCAAGCAATAGGCCTGCTTCGCACTTGGGAGGTCCCAGGTTCCGTCCTGGTGCCTCCTAAAATTAAAAAATCAAACAACAAGCAAACAAACAAAAAACCAACTCAGGGGAGTCAATGTGGCTCAATGGTTGAGTGCTGGCTTCCCAGGTTCAACCCCTACCCCAGTATCTAAAAAAAAAAGGAAAGAAATTGCTACTAACTATAGCACATATCTTACATTTCGTGTATTATCCCCCAACCAACCCAATTATTAAAAACCCTATATTATGTATTTGCTATCATTCACAAGAAAATGTTCTCATATTTTTTCCTATTAACAACAGTCCATCACCCTCCACTGGATTCCCTGTGTTATACAGTCCAATGCTTTGTACAGTCCATTCAAAGTATATACTCAGTGACTTCACTTTCAACAGAGTTGTGCTGTCATCACTTCAGTCAGTTTTAGAATATTTTCATTGCTTCAAATGGAAAAATCCCTTTACTCCATTATAACTCTCTATAGTTGTCCTTTAGTATTGAAATATCTTCTTGACACTACTGCAAAATATTACAATATTACTGTTAACTATCATCCATAAGTTACATAAGTAATAATTTTCCCACATATCACTGTATTCTTAGAAATTTGTAAAGAAGAGCATTCTTATATTTATTCTATTAACAACAATCTCACAATCTTCATCCACCACCAAAATCACTATATTATACATTTCTTAGATTATTCTCTAATTTCCTTTCAATTGACATTTTTGTCCACAGAATTCCCCTTTCAGTCACAATCACATTTCTAAATCAATAGTGTTATACTCATGATAATGTGTTACTCTCAATTCTATTCATTTCTACACTTTCCATTAATAATAATAATACATACATTAAGATTCAGTTCTCATTCTCAAATCACATTTTACTTCCTAGTAATCTATACTCTAGAATTACCTACATGAGTTTACTCATCATATTTAGTTTATATTAGTGAGACCATGCAATCTTTGTCCCTTTGTGTCTGGCTTATTTCACTTAACATAATATCCTCATGGTTCATTCATGTTGTCCTGATTTCATATCTTCGTACAGCTGAATAGTATCCCGTTATATGTATATACCACGTTTTGTTATCCATTCATCAGTTGATGGACACTTGGGCTGTTTCCATATTTTAGCAATTGTGAACAGTGCTGCTATGAACATTGGTGTGCAAATGTCAGTTCGCATCCTTGCTTTCAGTTCTTCTGTATATATTCCTAGTAACAGGTTTGCTGGCTCATACAGCAGTTCTATCTTCAGCTTCTTGGGGTACTGCCAAACTGTCTTCCACAGCGGCTGCACCATTCTAAATTCCTACCAACAGTGAAGGAGTTTCCTGTTTCTCCACATCCTTTCCAGCACTTGTAGTTTCCTATAGTTTTTTTTTTTTTTTTTTTTTAAATAATGGTCATTCTATAAGATATGAAATGGTATCTCATTGTAGTTTTGATCAGCATTTCACTAATAGCTAATGCTGTTGACCATTTTTTCATGTGATTTTTGGCCATTTGTATTTCTTCTTTGGAAAAATTTATGTTCAAGCTCTTTGCCTGTTTTTAAATTGGGTTGCTTGGCTTTTCATAATTGAGTTGTATGATCTCTTTATATAATATGGAGATCAAACCTTTATTGGATATGTGGCTTCCAAAAATTTTCTACCAGTGAGTAGGATGTATTTACACCTTCTTAAAGTCACTTGAAGCCAAAAAAAAAAAAGTTTAATTTTGAGGAGATCCCATTTATCTATTTTTTTTTTAATTTTGTTGCTCGTGGTTTGGGTATAAAGTTTAAGTAACTACCTCCTACCACAAGATCTTGAAGATGTTTTCCAACATTTTCTTCTAGGAATTTTAATGGTTGTCACTTTTATATTTAGGTCCTTGATCCATTTAGAGTTAATTTTTGTATAAGGTGAGAGATAGGAGTCTTTTTTCTTTCTTTTGGATATGTATATCCAGTTCTCCCATCACCATTTGTTGATTAGACTGTTCTGGCCCACCCAGGAGGGCTTAACAGCCTTGTCAAAAATCACTTGACTATAGATGTGAGAGTCTATTTCTGCTTTATTAATTTGATTCCATTGGACAATCTGTCGATATTTATTCCAGTACCATGCCGTTTTTACCACCAAACTTAAGTTATATACTTTAAAGTCAGGACATGAGAGTCTTCCAACTTCGTTCTTCTTTTTAAAACATTTTTGGCTATTCGGGGCTTGTTAACTTCCCAATTGAATTTGATCCTTGCTTTTCCATCTCTGCAAAAATTCCTGTTGTGATTTTTATTGGGATTGCAATGAATCTGTCAATCACTTTGTGTAGAATTGACATCTTAACGTTTAGTCTTCCAGTCCATTAACACGAAATGTCCTTCCATTTACTTAAGTCTTCTCCAGTTTCTCTTAGTAATGTTTTGTAGTTTTCAGAATAAGGTTCTTTATGTCCTTGGTTAAGTTTATTCCTAAATATTTCATTCTTTTAGTTGCTTTTATGAATGGAATTTTTTTTTTCTGATTTCCTCCTCTAATTGCTCATCAGTGGTGTATAGAAACATTACTGATTATATGTATTAATTTTGTATCCCTCCACTTAGCTGAACTCATCTATTAGTTCTAGTAGCTTCTGGTGGAATTTTTAGGATTTTCTAGATATAGGATCAAATAATCAACAAATAGTGAATGTTTTACTTCTTCCTTTCCTATTTGAGTGCCTTTTATTTCTTAATCTAGCTGAATTGTCCTAGCTGGAACTTCTAGCACAGTATTTAATAACATGGGTTACAGAGTTCTTTTGTTCCAGATCTCAAAAGGAAAACTTTCTGTATTTCACTGTTGAGCACAATGCTAGCTGTGGGTTTTTCATATATGCACTTTACCATGTTGAAAAGGCTTCCTTCTATTTCCAGTCTTTTGGAGTGATTTTATCAAGGAAGGATGCTGTATTTTGTCAAATGCCTTTTCTACTTCAATCAAAAGGATCATGTGATTTTTCTTCTGCAATTTATTAATGTGTTATTGCCCTAATTGCTTTTTTTGTGTGTGTTGAAAAACCCTTTACACCTGGGATAAAACTGATTTGATCATGGAATATAATTCTTTTAATGTGTTTTTGCATTCAGTTTGCAAAGTTTTGCTGAGAATATTTTTGAGTTAATTTTTATTTTTAAAGAAGCTTTAGATTACATAAATATTACATGAAAAATATAAGGGATTCCCATTACCCTACCCCTTTCCCCTCCCACACTTTCCCACATTAACATCTTGCATTGGTGTGGTACATTTGCTACAATTGATGGAAACACATTGAAGCATTGCTATGAATCATAGACTATCGTTTACATTATGGTTTTCACTTTGCACCACACAATTATATAGGTTTTGAGAAAATGTATAATGGCTTGTATTCATCATTACAACTTCATGCAGAACAATTCCAGTGTCCCCCAAATGCCCCATATTACACCTACTCTTCCCTCTCCGTCCCCTCAGATTGTCTGGTGACCACTGTCTTTGTATCAACGCTACAATTTCTTCCATTACTAGAATAATAATAATAATGTCTACTTTAGTCCATAGTTGCATTCCTCCCTTATGTTTGTTTATTCCTCATTTTTGAGGATTTGGGGATGATGATGTCCACTCTGTTTCTGACTAAGAGGGGCTTAGATCCCAAGGGGCTGATGGATGGAACTGTCTTGCTTACAGTTGTAGATACTCTCTGTTTTTTGGAATAGGCATTGCCCATCATCATCCATTTGTTAGTTGCCCTGAGCAAGTCTAATGAACTGGAGAGTAAGTGTTGCAACTCTTGCTGAGATTCAGGGCTCAACTAGCATATGAACAGAGTGAGGATTTAAGTCTCTGGGACATATATTTATCGAGTATAGTGTTAATTATAGGTTTAAATAAAAGGGGCTGAAGAGTCATGTGTAACGAAATGTTAAATAAGTCTAATCCGTTATTTTGGGAAGCATATATTCAAAAGAGATATTGGTCTGAAATTTTCTTTTTTCATAGCATCTTTATCTGGTTTTGGTATTAGGGTGATGTTAGCTTCATAGAATGAGTTTGGTAGTGCTCTTTCCTGTTCAATTTTTTGGAAGAACTTGAGGAAGATTGATATTAGATCATCTTCAAATGATTGATAGAATTAACCTGTGAAGGGGTCTGGTCCTAGGATTTTAATCTTTGGGAGGTTTTTGATGATTATTTCAATCTCTTTTCTTGTGATTGGTTTGTTTAGATCTTCTGTTTCTTCTAGGCTTAGTATAGATTGTTCAAGTGTTTCTAGCAATTTGTCCATTTGGTCTATGTTGTCTAGTTTTTTGGTGTATTCATAATATCCTCTTATAAGCTCTTATTTCTGTGTGGTCAGTTGTAATAGCCCCCCTCTCATTTCTTATTTTATTTATTTGCATAATCTATGTCAATCTATATAAGGATTTGTTGACCTTGTTGATTTTCTCAAAGAACCATATTTTGGTTTTGTTGATTTGGTCTATTCTTTTTTGTTGTTGCTGTTCTCAATTTCATTTATTTCTGCTCTGATCTTTATTTCTTTTCTTTGGCATGGTTTGGAATTAATTTGCTTTTCTTTTTCTAGTTCCTTGAAGTGTGCAATTAAGTCTCCAATTTTAGCCTTTCCTTCCTTCCTTCCTTCCTTCCCTCCCTCTTTTCCTTCCTTCCTTCCTTTAAGCTTTGCTATAAATTTCCCTGTCAGCACTATCTTTGCTGTGTCCCACAGATTTTGATGTATTGTGTTCTTGCTTTCATTCATCTCAATATATTAACTGAATTCTCTTGCAATTTCTTCTTTGATCCACTGATTATTTAAGTGTATTGTTTAATTTCCATATATTTGTGAATTTTCCCTTTTTCTGTCCATTATTGATTTCCAGCTTTATTCCATTATGATCAGAGAATGTGTTTTGTATAATTTCAAACTTTTTAAACTTATTGTGTCTGTCCTTGGACCCAACATATGGTCTATCCTGGAGAAGGATCCATGAGTGCTGGAAAACAATGTCTTTTCTGCTGCTTTGGGGTGTAATGCTCTATAAATGTCTGTTAGATCTAATTCATTTATCATATTATTCAAGCTCTCTGTTTCTTTATGAATCCTTTGTCCAGATAGTCTATCCAATGCTGAGAGTGTATTCACGACTTCAACTAATATTGTAAAGACATCTATTTCTCCCTTCAGTTTTGCCAGTGTGTACATCATATATCTTGGGGCACCCAGTTTGGTGCATAAATATTTATTATAGTTATTACTTCTTGGTGAATTGCCCCATTTATTAATATTTTATTCTTTATCCTTTATACAGTTGTTTTTTTTTTTTC